>DF237375.1:0-79350 GCA_000708835.1 Klebsormidium nitens | reverse complement strand
ACGAGGAGTGCCGGGAAAGGGCCTTCCTCGGCACTCCGCAATTTGCGGAAACCGGTAAGTTTCAGACGTCAGAAGAGCGGGCGGCAAACGGGGATCATCCGCCCGGGGAGGCGTCGTCGACTGACCGGTAAGCATTCTGTTTCTTTGCATGGGTTGGTCGGTCGTTCAATATCTGTCCGGTTTTGTCCAGTACTGAAAGCGATCAGGTTCCGGTTTCTGAATTGGCCTTCGTGTGGCCCTGGCCGGCTGTTTCTGTTGCTCCTGGTTCGAGTCTCCTGTCTCCCTCGCCGTTTGTTGTCGTCCCACGGGTTCAATTCTTTTGGGTCATGCGCTCGTTTCTTCGGTTCAGATTTCATTCTGATTGGCCAGAGTTGCATGTACGTCCATCGTTTGCACTGGCCAAACTTAAATGGGTCACTGACCGACCTGGTTGACTAGGTTCTTGGTCAGTCAAAGGTCAGCTAACCGTCAGTTTTAGGTAATTACTGCTAGGGCAGTGACTAACTTAACCAATCTAGGTTACATTAGTCAGTTAGACCAACTAAATACAGCTACAGGTCGGTGCTCAAGCTAACCTGATTACTCAGCTCGGTCAGTAATCAACCTGACTGCCCAGGTTACGGAAGCTAGTGAAGACGGTCGTGCAAACTGCAGGTCGGCGCTAACGCATCCACTCAGATAGTCAGGTTTCGGTCAAAGAGACTTGTTACTGACCAGATTACTATCCGGTTGGGTAAGCAACTAACAGAGCAACAGTTTAAAGGTAACGTAGGCAGTCGGTTGGGGTTAAGTTGACTGACCTAAGTTACTGAAGTCAGTTAAGTGACTGGGGTGGGAGCTACAGGTCAGTGACTTTATACTCTTCGCTTCCAGGTGCTTGCCGTCAAGACTGCTGAGGGCAGAGCTCGAGAGGCGAGACTTCAACTTTCCAGCGGCCCAGGTGGAGTTGTTTGTGGAGCACAACGTCAACGGCTGCTGCGAGGCAGCGGACGCGGTTGCGCAAGTGCAGCGTTGGCAGGTCCAAAAGCTGCAAGCGGACGCTCGGAAACGGGCAACCGCAAGCAGGCGGGCTGCGAATCTGGGGGGAGGGGAACGTCAGGGGGCGGCCGGTAGAGAGACACGGGCTGGTTGTCCGTTGTGCGGAGAAACCGGCCACGGGGAGGCGGCCTGCCCGGCAAGAACGGTCGACGATGGTGCGGCCAGCAGGGGCGCTCACGACAGTGGAAAGGTGTGCTCCGCCTTTGTCGTCTCGGTGGACTGGCATGGACGAAGTGCAGCGATTGGTGATGACGCTGACTTCTGGTTAGCGGTCGACAACGGGTTTGAACCGGGCAGCAGAACCGAGTTGAGCATCGAATGGTTGTCGATCGGAGCCGCGGCGCCGGAGGTGTACGTTTGGGAACGGGAAGACACGGAGGCGAAAGCTCGTCGTGCGGTTGAGGGCATCAGAATGGAGGCGTGCGAGGGTGGCTACAGGCTGCCCGAAAGTGAGCGCAGGAAAGTCCTGGATGCAGTGGAGGCGTTTCGAGCACGAGAGACGTTGGTCGAGGAGCGAGAACGAGGGCGCTCGCTCTCCGACCTGTGCGGGTTGTGTGAGGTTAACCACGGGGAAGAAGACGAGCAAGTTCTCTGCGATGGGTGTGATAGAGGCTTCCACTTAGAGTGTCTAGATCAGGCGAAAATAGAGTATCCAGATGATGTCTTAGAAGACGGGGTCGAATGGTTGTGCTCTGGTTGTGATGAGAAGTCTGCCCTGTCGGCGGAAGCAGAGAGAGTCTCCGCAAAGGATGCGAGAATAAAGGCCAGCAGGTCAGGTCGGCCTGTACAAGTTCCCGCGCGATTCCGATGAACGCGGGTGGGTGGACTTTTCTTATGTTATTGCAGGAAGGGCTTGACTGTAAGTGTAGTCTGTTTATTGTGTATAACGAAGAGGATTATAGCCGAATCGGTATATGATCGTTTGAGTGGGATCATACGCTAGCATCTATCGATGTTACATCGATTATAGAACCCACATTGTCCCTTTGGTGTCAGGGCAGAAGTCCGCTATCTTTCGACATTGTGCAGATGAACGATAATGATGAAGATCACAAATGATTCACTATACTATAAAGCCAAGTGAATTGTCTTGCTGAATCAGGGCCGCGCGACCAATTGGCGGCGAGTCGCGGGATGTCTAAGCTCGTTTATTTGGCGAATGCTGTGTTCATAGGATCTGCAACTTGACTCAGTGAAGGATTTATTTGGCTTTGCATATGGATTACGAACGTTCAGCATGCATACTAGCAGATGAATGTTTGTGCGACGTACTCATCTTTTTGTCGACAAGGCATACATTTGAAAACATATACAGTGACTTGAAATATCCTACCACAAATTTTTGATTGACATTATTGATTGTGTCGCAATTGACTGAAACGCCTATGATGACTCACGATGCATAGCGGGGGTTCCAGACAATCTATATGCATGGCCGGGCCCCGGGCCTAGCTGTCGGCCGAACAGGGATCTCGATCTCATTGTTCGCTATCATTGTATATGAATATGTCTGAGGTCTTCACCCGATAATCGTTGTGTGCATCATATGTGATGTATGTTTCCACTTAACTTAGTAGGCCAAATTCAAGATCGACTTCATTTGTAAAGCGCTGCCCATGGCAGCACGCCGCTGAAGCGCTTGCTATACGCACCGCCGGCCGCCGCCGCCGCCACCTCCAACCCCCCGACCTCTCACCGACACTCCGTTTTCTGCTACGCCCCCGCCGCCGTGCCCCACCCCCCGCAAGCGAGGGTGAGTAGCCCGCCAGCCGCCAAGCCCCCGACCCATGACACAGCCCGTCGGCGTTCGTGCCGTCACTGTAAAAGTGTTATGAGACCACGCCTTTCTCCTGTTCGACACAACTTAAAGCAGGTGACTTATATGGAATCATCTTGGTGGAAGGGTGAAAGTGTGTAGCATCAGGTGTATTCGCCTGCATCTATTAATGCCATACGTTGTGACTTCAATGTCCAGAGTTCAGCGCCAGTGATATTGCAGGAGTCGGAATTGCTTGATACATGTGCGCCTCAGTAACTTGAGTGCTGGCTGCGCTTTGCTGCTGCCAGGAAAGAGTCCGTTGGGAAGAACCGAGAATGTAGAAAGCTGGTTTCTAGCTGCAACCGACATTGTGATTGGCTAGTGATGAAGATGGAAACTAAGGTAACATGTAGGAATACTATAATACTTTAGGTCCAGCCAGATCTTTCCTGGCTGTTGATCATGGACGAATTCTACTTTTCCTCAGCTCAATCAGCACCACTGAATGACAACCAACCAGCTTGGATAGATGCAAATACAGCAGCAAAGAGGGGGCAGCTTGCGCGCAAGCAGGCACGGGGGGCGTTCTTCGTGCTCGCCTGTATCTTTGGGATCCTGTTCTATCTTGGTTATAATGGTGAGTCCAGCTGAAGGGGAATGGCAATAAGCTACTTTACTACCTATGCACGGAGGATTGCTCCAATCACTGACGTTACCAGCTTTGGATACTGTAGGAGAGTGTGTAGACAGTCTCTTTTATGCAAGCCTTCTTGGATTCTACCAGACTCTCGCCCAACTTGTTGCCATCACCAGAAAGTATTTCAACCAACTTTCTTGTCACGTGATGATTCACCATGATGAACTGTGGACCGTTCAATCCTGAACAGGTTCCCGTAGAGCCTGGATACTTACACTTCAGAATGACAAGTGCCTCTGATGATCTACACTAGGCTGCAAGTGTGGCTCTCCCGTCACCTTGAACGGCTTCGTGTTGACTTGATTATTACATGCTTCTCCAGATGAGGACGCTGAAGAGCATACACCATATCATCCTCTGGGGCCACAACATGGGACTCATCAGTTTCTGAGACCACAACCCGTCCCTAAACCTTTTGAACCAAGGGTGCTTGCACAAAGGGACATGCCAGAGTTCGCAGGTGGGCTTCAGATCGTCCCCAGCCCTGTGACCCACAGGAAGCTTTCTCAACAACAGAGTGTCGAACTTTCCCTGATTGCCTGCCTTACTTTTTTCTAGATCCTCCTGGCTTTCAAGCTTGTGGTACAGAAAGCTCAAGTGGATCACTTTGTGGACACTGATTCGGGGACGGCTTGGTTCTTGGAGTTTTTGATGCTTACGAAAACTTTTCAAGCTGTCATACCAGCAATGAGTCCACAGTCGGTCAACCAAAGCAGGTTTTCTCGGATTTCTATATTTCTTATACGTATGTCAATCTTAGCAGCGGGCAGCCATTCTCCGCCCATTTTCTTCCTTGCAGGCTCAATGCTCAAGGAGTTGCGGGAGTATGGGCCAGGCCCGTTCACACTGTTTGTCCCCTCCGACCTGGCCCTAATTACCCTGGCCCATACCATCTTCGGTGACACTGGAGATTGGCGGAATGTACCTAGGTTGCTGCCTAGGGTAAGGGAAAACAGTGTGTTTCGTTTCATTCTTTTCATCTTTTCCTTAGGAACGGCAACCTGTCAGCGAAGCAAGGTGGTAAGTTTTCGAGTCGTGACCCGCGACTCTCTTGGCCTGAAGAAAGATCCCATTTGGTTGTTACCCCTTGGAACATAACGGAGGGATTGGCAAGTCAGGAAAGCAAGTTGAAGACGTCAGATAATGGTTCACTTGTGGACGTTGGGTTGATCCAAGTCCTATTCTGATTATACGGATACTTTTTGAAACCAGCATCTCTTGACAGATTTCAGATTGTCTATTTGCTTGACAGAATGATTCGACCTCAGCGTCGGCAACTGATTTCACATTGTCAAACAACTTCGCCGTTATACAATCGAAGTGACAGCTGTGCTCGAGCTTCATCTCCGAGTTTGAAACTGGCGATTCATGCGCCGCAACTCCGGCCCTCAGATTGAAAACCGCATCTATTGTAGCGCTCCCCTCCCGTTTTAGGGAGCCCCCATGCTCTGTATCGGCTTGATTCCCATGCGCTCCCGGCAGCTTCCCCTGTTGGGCGTCAGCCTTACTTATCTCCGACCCCTTCTAGCTCTTGTTTTCTGAATCGCTTCGACAGTCAGTCTATGCTTTTCGCTCTTCTTGCAGCTCCTCCCGTTCTACACTGTCGAGGCTCAGATTCTCACCCGTGACATACCCGCCCGCCGCGCGGTAATTTTACGTTCTTTAAACGGGTACCCTCTGCTTTTCCTCCGAGAGGGGAAGTCCGGCCGGCTCACAGTGAACGGCGTCCGAGTCGGCGATTCGGACCTGCTTGCCCTGGGCGCGTTCGTACACTTTTTGGACCGGTCAAATGTGTTTTCCGGGGTAGAGTCGGCCGTCCGATCGGAGGCGATTACGCCCGGGAAGGTTGTGAGGGTGAACAAAGATGCTGAGGCGAGAAGAAGAGGGGAAATTTCTAGGGAAGTAAATCAGACGGCGGAAGATTTGGAAGAGGAGGGGATCGTGGCTGAGTATCTGTTCGAAAGGGCGGAGATCGAAGCGGAAGGGTGAGGAAGTGCTGTCAACGCATACATCCTTCACTGTGTCATTGCGTGCTCACAGGCCGCTCTTTCAGATAGTCGTTCGTTTTCAGGAGATGCATCTTGCAGGAGGCAACCTCTTCCACTGCTCTCCTGCGCTTGCCTCCACTTTGTTTCGTCGATCACTCTCGTTCGATGGCCACCCACTTTGGTGTGCTTCTTGTGCGATTGTTGGCTCCGTCTGACCTTTGAAAGTCACAGCTGTCACCCGAGTCAATCAGCCTATCCTTGCTAGCCTGCTTGTGCGGGCTGATTGCGCTTACTTCGGTACTGATCTGGGTTCAGTACTTTTCTGCGCAGGTTACCAGAATTAGATCCAGGATGAACCAAAACGTCAGGTACTGACATTCAATAGCAGTTTCTCCTCAGGTTCCGATTGAGTGACGAAAGGTTTTTATTTTACATAACACTTGTTACGCTGTGTCGCGCCACGACTGTGTTTATTGTACAAAACGCTTGTTATGCTGTGTTGCGCTCCTCGAAGGGCATGCCTGAATAGCGGGCTTTGAGGTTGACAGATAGACAAGCGAACCATTTGTATTTTAACGGAAGTTAGGTGACAGTTGTGTACAAGCTGAGAGTTTTACCGTTCATGGAATCGAGAGAGCATCGACAACATCAAGTTGTCGTCTAACGAAGATGTCGGACGGCGAACTTAGACTGAATCGTTGACATTGTTGGCATCTCCGCGATCAATCATCAGCTTAGTATACCATGTGGTCTAGTACCATTCTGGCTATACTATGATAAGCCGATTGTGCAAACCCATAATATGTGTGCATCCGATCATCACGTTCCATTCATCGATCCGCTCGCATGCTCGGGCAGCATTGCAATTGCGAAGAGTCGTTGTCTGGATCAGTATACGGACTAGCGATTCATTGAAACTGAACAGCTAAAAACAGTCCGTCCGCTCGAACTTAGTACGAGGGGCTGCGCACATATCGACCGTGCAGTATAGCTAGCTGCAGACGCTATATGATTGGAAGCTCGCATGGCGCGGCGGCCGCGGAGTAATGCAGATAGTGATCATGTACTACGTTATGCAACCATGACGGTGAGGCTTTCTGTTCACAGTGACGGAACCGGAGCGATAGCTCAACAAGTACCGTCAATTTGAATGGGCCAGATTGCCCCATGAAGCTGTCATATGGTCAGCAACTTCACTGGTAACGCTTTATCTAGCGCGCAACCTAATCTAACAAAACTGCAACGCGTCCTAGTTCACTCATCGAGGACCTACATACAACATCATCTTGTCTGATCTGCGGACTGCGGTTGATACCGCTGCCCCTCAATGCACTGCCTCCACGCGGCAGCGTCCCGTCCTTGCGCGGCAGAACAAAGCTGCGCGCTTTTCACTGACGACGCCACCATCTCGCTTGCCGCACTGGCCGCAACGGCAGCCGCTACTGTCAACGCGGTGTCCCTAATCCCACTAGCGGACGGATAGACGCTTCCGGCGGAAAGGTCCGCTTCCGTTACACATTCCGCCAGCGCTATCGCAGCGGAATACATCATTTCGTCGGTGACAGCTGTCGCTCCCGAGGAGATTGTACCCAACCCGACCCCGGGGAATATAAACGCGTTGTTTGCAAACCCTGTGGTCATGGTCTGGTTATCGTAAACGATGGGTTTGAAGGGGCTTCCGCTGGCGAAAACCGCGCGGCCCTTGGTTTCGAAGACGGCTTCCCAGGGAGTGCACTCTGATTTCGACACAGGGTTCGATAGAGCGAAAATGATTGGGCGATCGGTGACTGCTGCCATGCTCTTCAGGACCTGCAGAAACATGCACGGTTCAGAGTTCCCGAGGAGCGGACGGGGTGTTTCGGTGTTGATGGATGGGCTGTACTGGGGAAATAATACTAAAAGCGATACAGTGGGACATATACCTTGACAGGGAACATGGATACCGGATAAGGAAAACAGTCTGTAGAGGTATGGATAACCGGAAGATAGAAGCAGGGCCGTTGAAAAAAAGAGGTGATGCCGTGGCATAGCCAATCAGTAAGGAGGAAACTGTCATATTCTTGAAAAGGGATTGCGCCGGTCAAAGGAGAGGGAGCCCGTGTACAAATGCCCTTTACGAGGAGGAACGAACTATCGTTCGACGTGAGTTTTTCCATCAGACTCAACGGTTCCACGCAGGGGACGAAAAGAAAGGTGACAACAAAGACAAGTTCACTACACTTAGGTTTCCCACTAATTGGCGCTAAGGGCGGGAAAACAGATCTGCAGTATCTTTGTATAGATCTGCGGCCACTCAACTGACTGCACCGGGCAAGAACCCCGCCAGTCATGGGCGGAATAAGAGCGATCCTTTCGGGCCGAGCTGTTGTCAAAGGAAACGCTGTGGTCTTCAACGTGGATACCCGCGAGCTCCAAACCTCCACAAAAGGTTCGAATCTGAAGAACCGCAGGCCGAACCTTCGTGCAACTGCGAAACGTCCCACTGAAGCAACGCCAACCTTGGAAAAGACTTCGGATTTCAAGAACAGCAGCGCAAGCTCTACCAGAACACTATTCCAATACGTACACCCAGAATGATGCCAAACCACCTCACCTTCTCATCAAAGGCGCCCTTCACTCCCGCCGCCCCAATCAGGATCGTCGGTCTCAGCGCCTCGATCGTCGAAGGAAGCGAAGTTGGGTCGAACGTGTTCTCCCGTAAGGGATGTGCAAACGCCGCTTTCCGGTCGGTAAGGGAGCTTCTGCCCCGGTAGATGAGGCCCCGAGAGTCGAACTGCCAACAGATCGCCCGAGCGTCGGCCTCGGGGACTCCTTCACGGGTGAGAGCGTAGATGATCTGATCGGCGGTGCCAATACTCGCCTGTTCGAGGAATATTACACGCTTTTCCAAGGATTCTCTCGGGTTTGGTAAGAACAGAATTCTAAAGTTGTTGGTCACTTGCGCAGTGAGATTGTCTACATTTGACACACAGGTAGGAAAACTGCCAGCAGATTGCTCGGGCGTCGGCTTCGGGAGGGCGTAAGTGATCTGATCGGCGGTGCCAATGCTTGCCTGTGCGAGAGAAAATACATGCTCTTCCAAGCTTTGGTGTAAAATATAGTCTTGATATGTTGGTCTGTTGCTTGAGTGAAATAGTCTACATCATTGACACCAAAAGCAGGAAAACCGCCAGCAGATCGCCAGGGCGTCGACCTCGGGGACTCCCTCCCGTTCGAGACGTAGATGATCTGATCGGCGGGGCCAATGCTCGCCTGTTCGAGAGATCTACAGCAGGCGGATCGCAGAAGTTCACAAGGGTCAAAATCGTTTCGCAGCCGTTCCATCTTCACATACCAGCCCCCGTCTGAAGGTTTAGCCAAAAGGCAACTCAATCGCATATGGACTCGATTTCACAAGGGGTGCTGGCCAAACAGGGCTCAACTCTTCAGTAACAACGAAATCTGTCGCGTCAAATTCTTGACGTCAAACAATAGGCGGTGGCGACAGCTGCACTCCAGGCGTTTCGCCGCCTGACAATCAGCGGCAGCAACTCAGCTGGGCGCCAAAGACAAGCAGCCGCAAAGGCTACAACAAACGAAACCCTGGCATGTTTCCGCCGCATGACAGACCACCCACGTCGAGATGACGTCAAGTATCAGCTCCGCAAAGACGTCACTGGTCCCTTACTCGGACCCCTCCGGACTTCCAATGCAAAAAAAGTCAAGATGACGTCAGCATCAGGGTCAAGGTGACGCGGCGTGGCCTCACCTGGCCGGCCCCGAAGAAGAGCACCCGCTGGTCCCTTAGCCGCCCCCCCGTGATGCGCAGCGCGCTCAGCAGACCCGCCAAAACGACTGCCGCGGTCGCCTGGATGTCGTCGTTGAACGTACACACCTGACGAGGAGTACGTCTCAGTTGACGCCATCTCAAATGTTTGGATGTGGCGTTGCCTTGTTTCGCGATGATTGTTCGAGATGACTGTTCGTCATAATCCTCACTTCCGCGTTGCGTCTGCTTCTTCTCTTCGATTTTGTTCCTCGTCAAACTTCTGGCATGGCCTTCACGTCTTCTTTCGCGCTGAAGGATAACATTTCGTCATGTGACCAACCCTCCCAGGATGTTGCATCATGTCGCAGAATGTTACTTTTACATCGAGTGAGTTCGGCGGGCAAACAAAGTGACGACTTAATAAACTCACCTGGCGTCGTTGCTAGTATGTTCTCGTATGGTTGTCCCGACATCTCTCATGCTAAACGTCCTCCAGAATGAGCGGGGCAAAGAAGATGCTGTTCGCACAATAGCTGACGTCACATCAGAGCGGAATGACGTCAGCGCACCTGCCGCGCAGAATACCGCTCGAGGAGGCGCCACGAGTTGCCCGCCCCAAGGTCCTCCCAGTGGATCACAACGCTGCCGCCATACCGCCGCCGCAGTGCGTCGATCAACGAGTCCATGACGTCATCATACTCTTCGCCCCTAGAATACATAGCAGAAAAAAGACGTTATTAGTAAGTGGCTGACGTCTCCAAAAACCCTGAAGTTTGCTTTGCCTTCAGTCAGTCACCACGCCGCTCCCGCACCGCCGCCGCGGCGCGTCAATTAGCGAGTCCATGACGTCATCATACTCCTCGCCCCTAGAATACATAGCAGAACGAAGACGACATCAGTAAGTGACTAACGTCACCCAAACCCTGAAGTTTGCTTTGCCTTCAGCGGATCACCACGCCGCACCCGTACCGCCGCTGCAACGCGTCTAGCAACGAAATCATGACGTCATCGTACTCTTCACCCCTAGGAAGCACAGCAGAAGGAACACGTCCGCAAAAATTCGTCGCACAAAGTAGTGGTCGACACTCGTCTCGATTTCATGTTGACTAAGGAGGGCGCCCGGGGGACGGGTAGGGTTGGTTCGGGGGTTAGGGTGGGTACGGGTGCGGAGCGTGTCAATTTTGGGTTTAGGTTTTTAGTAACTGTTGTCCTTAGTCCCCGAGCACTGTCCTTAGTCAACGCGCTCTTAGTCAAAATGAAATCGAGAAGTATGTGGTCGACGTCCCCAGACCATGATGTTCAGGAGCTCCTTCGCAAGCCGCGAATCAGACCGTGGGTTTCCCGTCCTGCTCCGTAGATCCTGTGGCGGTAAGCTGCTAAGCGTTTTCGTTCCTCCGCCGGCCGCTTTCGATCAGCCAAGACTTCGCCTTGAAGACGAGCCCACATAAAGGGACAAGCGGCCTTTTCAAAGCTGGAAACATGGAGGCGCTCATATAAGCAGCGCCTGCGTATGCAGGAAGAGCCCGGGAGTAGATATGGGGCAGAAGTAGCATGCCTATCTTTGGGGTGATGCAGGTCCGAATAAAACGACCCGTACTACTTACATTCCAAGTTCTGAAGCACGCCCCTAGAAATCCAGAGAGAATCAATAGCTTTCGTCTGATATTGAAGACTTCAACAACTACTATAAGTTCCACCCCTCTGGATCGACAGGTCCCCATCTTCGCTCTGGTCGCGATCACATCCGTCGAATCTTATTGCCCCCTTGTTTTCGTATCCCGTTCCGTCCGGTGCCCCTGACAGAGCGGAACGTGGATGGGCAGCGCAAAGTTTCGGTTGCATTGCAGAAAATCCATGGACACCCATAGGTTCCGTTCCGTCCGTTGCCCGAGAACGGAATGCCGATTGAACGCGTCGGACCTTGTTGCTTGCTTTGTAGAGTGGAAACGTCGACACCCACCTGACTTGTCCGTCAGTTGCCCAGGTAAGAAAGGACTGCTGATGGTCATTGTCAAAGCTCTTGGCTTGCCTTCCAGAAACTGAATATTGACACTCACCTGACTCGGCCCGTCAGTTGCCCAGGTAGAACGGACTGCTGATTGAAAGTGTCAAAGCTCTCAGCGTGCCTTACAGATTCGAAACATTGACACCCACCTGACTCGTTCCGTCCGTTGTCCCAAGTAGAACGGACTGCTGCGCAGGGCCTCGTTGTTGGTGCCGGCATCAACAGTGATGGGTAGCAGCTGACGTGGGCTGACGCCACCACACGCCGTGTACACCATGCACTTGCCCACAGGAATTCTGACGGGGTCCCCAAATGTCGGGTTAGCTGATAAACACGTTCAAGTCGGTTAGGAACTGGCTTCAAAGTGACTCGCTCCTTATCTTTGAAGTCGAAAATGATAGCAAGGTTTGGCAGCAGCTGACGTGGGCTGACGCCACCACAAGCCGCTACACCATGCACTTGCCCACGGGAATCCTGACGGGGTTTCAAAAAGAGCGGCTGGTTAGGAACGGGGTTTGCCACTGAAAATGGTTCGCTTAGAAACTGGGTTTAGTTTGACTCGCTCCTTCTATTTGAGGCTCAAGCAATAGAAAAAGGGTGAAGAACCCATTGCATCCCGCCAGACCAAAATTGTAAGCGAAACACAGATCCCGAAATTTGATTTCAGCCACTGCCAACGCAACACTGATTTTGGCATTTGCTCAAGTGTGCTGACGCCATCAAAAGCCGTACACAACGTTTGAGTTGATCTAGGAGTTTCGGAGGGGAGCAAGAGAGATCTGGCCGGACAGACAATCCAGGACTCGGGACGAAGGATCAGGAGGCAACAAGAGCTGCAATGTCCTGAAAGATTCCCTCCTTATGTCACCAACAGCTATGCAGGCCCGATCAGAAACACCGGGGAGCCTACGACTTCAAGAATAAGTCTCTGGAATCCGGAAAACGAATAGCGAAGGCGATTAAGATCAGACCGCAAAAGCAATTTCTGAGCAATCTCTCGGACAAAGTTTTGGGGGGCCGCCGAAAATGGATTCCGGAGAATGCTGCCCGGAAGAATTATGTCTGCTCTGTACTCCAAAACAGGTAGGTGCGTCTTTTTGTAACAGGGCTGCGTGCAGCATTGGAAGTCATTCAGACGCAAGAGTGAATGCAGAATCAAAAACATATCAGCGTAAGCCTTCAGATTGAGTTCATCACCACTTCAGTGCTGGTGCAGACGGCTCGAAGACTCATCTTTATGGATGATCAAATATTTTCTTGGATCGCAATGCTTGCGGTGACTTGGAACGATGAAGATTAAGCGGGGACAAATTGGAACAAGCCACGGAATGATGGCACTCACCCCATGCCATAAACGCCCAGATCCTGCAAGCAACGTTCCGGTCAGCTGTCAGATCGGTTCTCAATCAGAAACACTTCTGAGGTTCGACAGGCTGAGAGCGTCTTCCGTCCTTCTGGAAGACGAAGGCAACTCTCTGGAGAAGCTTTCAAAGGTTGTTCTCTTTCACTCCACCGTATACAGATACTTCAGATTCTCGACCCCCCTCACTCAAAGACGCACGTCCTAAGGACCACGGACAAAAGCCCTCAGTCACTCGAAAACAGGTGGGACTTCAAAGTTGAAAAATTAACGTTTTTGGAGAGCGGAGCTCACCCCAAGTCCTAGTATTCGCTCCCCATCCGTGATGACCACAATCCTGATGTCATCTTCCGGCCAACTGCTGACATTCTGCATCATCCGCTCGGGTGCGCGGTCTGCTACTGAGACGTAGAGCCCCTGGCAGAAACGGCACGAAGTAGAATCAGCGAATTTCGCTTCGGTTTCGATCGACTGAAGACGGTGAGCTGGATATTAATGTGACTGATTTCTTACAAACCTATGTATTAGGGAACCATTCCAATTCTCACATCATTGGGGACAATGACGACTGTGTTTGTCATACACAAGAGTAGGTCGCTTTGAAAGAATCCATCGCTCTGGATGTTCCATTGCTTTAGCATATGCGACCTGGGAAAGCAGCTGCTCATATAAACATATAAACATCTCCAAGCAAGGCCGGGTATTGCGGGATCATCTGACTTACCATTGGCCTCGGCGAAAGCGTCCCAAAGTTAAGGCACGCATCGCCTACGGTTGGAGTGTACCTGTGGAATTGTGAGAGCAGTCATTATTGCATAGCAGAGATTGTGGAACATGCAAGCTGATGTGTATCCGCCAGCAGACACCCTGTTTCCAATTCTAGTGGTTGGCCTTTGCAGTGTCATTATCGTTCCAAAACAATCGCTGCTTTGATTCATAATAAACGCTGGTTCGATCAGCCAAGGAGATTTTCCCATGTACTCAATTCGCTATGTACTCATCTTGTCACCCAAGTTTGCGCATTCCGTCCAAAAGTCTGACAGCCGCCTAAAACCCGAAGCATTTTGTTTCAAGACAACAAGTAGAACGGAAGGATATCCTTGCAGCCGATCCCGGTGGGAGATGCTACACTTGCTGAGTCTCATCTCACTTTCAGCTTTCTTGCTTTGCTTGAACAGCACAAGACCATATGACTTATCACTTACACGATTGGGAGCAGCTCCTGTGTCCTCTCCATCAGCAGTGCGTAGAAGCACGCCTCGTTCGTCTCCTTGAGCGTCACCAGATACTGGTACTTCTGCAGATCCGTCGTACACTGTTCCAGGTTCCACAACGCGCGCTCTATCTCCGTACCTAGTTCTTCAAACACAGGGGGCAGCAGGCCCTCGATCCCCAGGCTCTGTCTCTGAGCTGCAGTCAGGGTGAGGCCCCGGTTTAGAACTGGGTCTCTGAGAGCAGACACTCCGCTGATACTGCATTCGCTCACGGTGTTGCCTAACCAGGATGAGGGGAAAGTGTCACTTGGGGGGGTGGGGAAAAGAGAAGCGGCATCAGCTGTGCTAGGGGCCTGATCGAGAATGCAGCTCCCCCCTGCTGCTGTAAGAACAGTGGAAAGGACTTGTCTTCTCGATGGGTTTCTCTC
Source organism: Klebsormidium nitens (assembly GCA_000708835.1). NCBI lineage: Eukaryota > Viridiplantae > Streptophyta > Klebsormidiophyceae > Klebsormidiales > Klebsormidiaceae > Klebsormidium > Klebsormidium nitens. Next base: position 65,113 of record DF237375.1, on the reverse strand, counting down.
AGCTTGACATGCTGGCAATCCATTCTTCCCTGAGACGCTAGCAGCTCTACCTGGGGAATCAATGCCTTCCTTGCTAGGGGCGGCTTCAGAGCCAGGAATAGGTTCTGCTTGCTGTCCGTTTGCTTGATTAGGTTCTGCAGATTGAATGCTGTGAGCTGAAGAGGTGTCTTTAGCATTAGGGGTTGCTGGATTAGGTGTGCTCGGGGCTGGCAGGGTAGCCCTGTGACTAGGATAAGCTCTTGTGATCCTCCTTGCAGCTGGACATGCCTTCTGATGTGGCCTCCTTGGATTTTGAAACCGCCGCGCATCAGACCCCGGAGCCTCACCACAAAGACCGCGTGTAAACAACGCAGACTGCAAGAAGGAAGGCCTTGCAGTAGCCATGACGATGTCACAAGATGCCTGCATTTTTGGACCAGCGCTGGGTGCAGGCCCGCCAATGAGTGATCGATGGATCCGGAACCCGCCAATGAGTGATCGATGGATCCGGAACCTAGCTCAGGAGTGAGTCAGGATTTTTGGTCGAGGACAGTGTTTGATTCTGGAAAACCAGGCGAAAAACTTGACAAATCGTTTAAACCTACATATATATGTAGCTTGAATTATGAACCCTAAAACCTGGCACCTAATAGCTGCCGGTTCTTCAACCGCCATCTTTTGTCTTGAGCTCACGTCCCGTGTGTGCTCTCTGTGTGCGCCAAGAAGCCTTTGTCTGTAAAGCCGTTACTGTGCCGGTTCTTCCGTTCTGCTCCTTATCGTTTCTTGCTCGTCTTGGTGCTTCGTGCAGATTTTGTTATTAAATATTCATGAAAGATCGAACAACTTCTGAATTCCTGATGTCAAACGTTACAATCGTCTCAACGTAGGTAGTTCTGAGGTCCATGTGCAGCATCTCTTCACCTCCGCATCAAGGTTTGCTCTGTGATTCCTTGCGCCATCTTAGCTTGAGCTCTTCCTCGTAAGTGACACCTTGCAATGGACAAGCTTGCCAGTCAGGTGTTGTTCGGGCGGACGAAAAACAAGATGGACAAGTTTGCAGACGACACCGCAAGAGATCTCAAGGTGCGCATTGGCCGCCATCGAACTGAATTGTACGGATGGGGTCCATTTGGTTTGTTGTTAGGCTTCAAGACAGGAGCACTTCTATTGGCTTCTGGTTTTCAAGCCAGCTGAAATTTGGTGCTCAAAAGCTTTGATGCTTATCAAATTCAATGGTTGACCGAGACATGATGGTTGTTAAAGAGCCGTGCCTCATTATATGCTGATGAGGTCAGGGAGGCAGGATTACAACTGCAGACAGATGGCTCCAAGGCTGTGTCTTCCTAAAAGCCGGACTGACTCTGATTGTTCTATGTACCATACGCAGAACATGGCAAAGAATGCTGGGAAAGCATTCACTTCGCTGGGTAAGTCCCCACAGCATGATGTCACCGTTCATTCTTTCTCGAAGCTCCAGCTAGACAGGCTCCTGTTAGTTATAGAGGCGCTTGATTCTGGAACCGTTCGTGTCGGGGGTGTCGGTACCTCTCTTGTTCTGTGAGTGAAGTTGCGTGGCCCTGAAACGGGAGCTAAAGAGCATTCAGGTGCTCTTGTCAAGAGCTCAAAGTCAGATCATCCTCTTTCTTTCAAAAGTATCTATGCGAGCCCACGTTGTCTTTTCTGTTCTATCATGCCACGTGCCTCGTAACAAAGGATTTAGCTGGTTCCAGGTTCATTTAGATCCTTGACATCCCAGGTGCTCAAATGAACACTGCTAGACCTCTAGCATCTTGGTTGAGTTCGAGTCTGGATCAGCTTTCTGATTGTGCTGTCTGGGCTCATCTTTTCGATCTGGCTTCATAGTGTATCCTGGTCTTATGCCTGCTGTGCTTTCTCAACCTTGATTTTTTTGGTTTTGATTACCGCTCTACTCGACAGGAACCCGCGCCTCTAAGAAAGACGCGTATGGTTACTTGGAGTCCATGGGTCTGCCAAGGGGGATCTTCCCCAAGGGCGTGACGAACTTCAGCTTCAACGAGGACACGTGCAAATTCGTAGTCGAGTTGCCGGGTGAGTGTGAGGTGACGTACGCTGACAACTCGGTAGTGTACTATGCACAGAAGATAACGGCAAGAGTGGCAGTGGAAGGTCTAGACGAGATTGAAGGCATGAAAACGAAGCTGCTCTTCTGGCTGCCGGTGCACTCGATTACAGTAGACGGCGACAAGGAGAACTTTTACTGGTACGTAGGAGCGACAAGAGCTACGGCGTTGCCAAAAACGAGGCCCAAAAAGGCTTTCAAGGAGCCCCAAGAAGCAGAGTTCTGCGAGCCGGAGTAGAGCATCATTACTGTCAAGATCATTTCTGCAGCAGCAGGTGGACACTAGGAACTAGAAGGACTAACCGTCAGCAATAACCCCTCCATGATGGATACGAGTTTTCGATTTGAATTGCTTATACAAGCGAATGGCTTAGAAAGTTCCAAGGCTGAAGAGGTCAGACAAAGGTTGCTCCTAAGAGCTGTTGGGTACGGCCCTTGCATAATCGAGTCGGCATATGCAGCTGTCAGTGCAGGCCTGCAATCAATCTACACTGGGGCTGAGTCATGATTGACTAGCTGCTACACACGCGCTGAATAGTGACTCCTGCGGGAACGGATTCTGATGAACAACTTATGCCCCTCGCGAATGCAAGTTACACGCGGGTGTGCATTTGAAACACATGTTGTCCTAAGTGATATGCGCGGCCCTCAAATGCATATTGCAAGGCTACCAATCAGTGCATGTTTCACGACGAACGCTGCAAAGCCTCGCCAACCAATCAACGGTGTTGCATAGGTTATGGTTCGCTTCATGATGGACGGACGGTTCGCAAGGAGTCAGCGCCCCTTAGACATAAATTGAAATTCACGATGTTGGTCGGATGCTTGACAATTGAGAATCACCCTAAGATGCACAAAGAATCATGGTCAGACCATGGAAGGACTAGTAATGCTCGGAGCTTCATATACGGTATTGTCAATGAAGCGAAGGCCCCACCCAAGCATTCCGATCCGGATGTGCATGGCCAAATTTGACCTTACCACCAAGTCGTTACATCAGGCAGAAAGCTGGGATCTAGTCCGGCAGCATTGATGCTGCGCATATGGAGGGTGGTCACGTATAAGGATAGCACGTCTAGCCGAGTAGAAACGTGTCTCGGCTAAATTGTCGCTTACTGTCATCTTCGAGAGCCTCTTCCGTGATGGCCACGTCCTCCTTTATCCGGTTCACTAGATCCGCTGTATCACAGAAAGCAATTATGAAATCAAACGAAGGTCGTTTGTGCCTGTTCTCTTGAGGAGCATTCAACGAAGGGGTCAAAATGGCGTTATTGAGAGGGATCAGTCGGCTCAGCTTGACTCTCAATAAGGAATCAAACCAATAGAAAAGCTGAAAGCAGCAAAGCTGTCTGGGAATTACCAAAGCTTGCGGCCGTTCTCACACAAGCCCACTTGTTTCAAAAGTACGAACACTAAGAGAGGTCGCTCACCGACGGACGAAAACTTCTGCTCCGGTCGTATGCAGCCTAGAACCACGACCCTCAACTCATCTCCGTAGAAATCCGCCTCGTACTTGTTCAAAACGTGAACTTCCTGAAATGGAAGGAGTGAGCTCCCAGAGTCAAGGGTACTTTCACGGTTAGCACTACGGCAGCCTCCGCAATGACGACGCACAAATAGTGGGTATCCTGCTGAGCCGCTGAGCTGTCAAGGAAGTTTTGAGGATGCTTATGAACAGGTTCCTCGATTGGCATTCTGCATTCAGCCAACGTGCTACCTTAAAATCAAGAGAATGGCGCGTGGGCAAGTGCTTTGCCGAGATACGTCCACTCTCGAAACCTCAAACACAAATGACCGGACGAGGTCCCCCTTGTCGAGTGTCTACACGGAGAACCAACAATAGACGTCCCTCAATCAACCTCCTCGTGGCAGCAGATCCTACGCAAGGAGACTCAGAAAGCGGGGCTTTCATGCTTGACGCCACATCCGCCACACAGTATCTCATGTGTTGGCCAGCCAGTATCTGAAGCCAGCTTTTCTCAATGTAGTGTAGCCCTTTCAAAGGACCAAGGCTCACAGCCTGCTATCCACCAAGACAGCCACGAAGGCGACCTGTGCCAGCTACACGCGCTGCACCGGTCGCCTCAAATGAGCCACGCACGATACAGACAACCGCCGCCTTTTGTCACTTACGATCGTCTGTCCGGCGCCGTCCGCGAACGTCGGTCGGTTGCCCACGTTCATGACCATTTTGTAGACTTTGTCGTCCTTCCCTTCTGCCACTAGCCGCGCCCAGCCGAAGTAGACCCCGTTCATCAGCCCGTCTAATTCCTTGACCAGCAGCTCCGGCGCCAGGTTTGCTGGCGGAAGGAAAACGGACAGCGGAATATGATGGACGTGATTGCATCACACGACCTTGCTGAGGGATATCACTGATCAAACGGGACTTATCAAAAGTCGAGAGAGTGTTCTGAACACACTGTACCTAATGCTCTAAAGGGTATGGAACAATGATTCGATCGGGACGAGGGAGGAGGTTGTGGAACTGACAATCGGCCCTGTTCCGCACACAATCGTGCCCTTCGAATCTACTCAATCTTCGAGTCGAGGCTCCTTCTGAAAGCGTCAGCCGCAATTCGAACTGATTTGTCGACACTACTTGTAGGTACGAAAGAACCAGAGGTGCATTCGCGTGGAAGGAAAAATTGTATACCGACTTTGCTGCTTTCAGTAGGCTAGGTACGGGCAATTGGTCAACGCTGTAAACTGCAAAATCAAGACGCAAGACTCCAGAACTTCGACTACATGTGTCGTAAGAACGCTTCTACAGTTTCTTCGGGAGCTTTGAATGGAGTCATTAGCTCACCAGTTGGGAATCCAAGCTGTCGGCTCCCCCGGCCGAATCCAGACACGACGGGCGTCTTCATGTAGAGGGGCGCTTTTGCGAAGTAGTATGGATCTGTACACGCAGGAACGTCAGGTTTTGGGGAAGCATAACACTGCCGCGCACCAAGGATGCAAACGTATCGAAATCGGTCGTGTCAAGCCGACATCAGCAGAAGAATCTGCACATGTGAAAGCCGTGTCAGCGTTGGAGGACGAAGAACGTGGTAGTTGTTTATTGAAAACAACGACAAAGTGGCGTTGAGAGTTGGTCCTCTGCTGCTGTTTCGATGCCAGTCTATCACCCGCTTCGTACCAAGAAGTACGTGATTACACCTCAGGATGGTGTTCTCGCTTTGCAGATGCGACATACTCTTTTTGCCGACGCCTTCTTTGCTCGGGCCTTTCAAAAATCTGGTTCAAACGTACAGTTAGTCTTGATTCTCCGAACCCCCCTGACCACGAGAACTAGAGCGGTTCCCCAATAGGTGTCTCCAAACGAAGGCTATTCGGTGCTTACCATCTTCCCAATCAGACGTTGCCGCCTCTTCCCTTCGCCTAGGCGTTTCGCTTGATGCTCGAGAGTCCTGCAAGGTGTTCTAAAAGATGGTATGCACTTTGATCCAGTGCAGTGGCACGTGCTTGGCACATGGGCAAAGAAGATGTTCTGTTTTCAAGATGGCCAGGGCGAGTAAAGAGTTGGTGGGACAAAGCATCCACACCAGATTGACACTGGAGTTTGACAATGACAGTCGGCCCAAGGGCCATGTGCTATCCAGCTTGCAGCAATCACGAGCTTTTGTCCTTTTTGACTCTCCGGTCCTTGTTCGAAACTAGGGAGGCACAAACGCCGTCTTTGCCTGAAGGAAATCGGGTCTATGAGCACCCTGCACCCGACCTTTTCACAACCCTCAAGCAGGGCGTCAAGGGAGATTGAGCCCAGGCAAACAAAAGACGCTCATCGTCTCTATCTGCACTGCCCCATTATATTCAGTAACTGCTACATGCTCCTGCAAAATCAACAGTGACGCCTGTGCGCATACTCACCCTCAGGACAGCCAGGTAGAAGTCCTCAGCATCTGTGAACGCCTCTACATCTAAACTGGCGCCTTCCGCCAGCTTCTTCAGCTCCTCTGTATCTGGCAGACTATGGGGGTGGAGCTCAGGACTCTTTTTCTTGTAGAACTCAGATACTCGCCGCCCTTGCGAGTGACTGATGATGATTGCTCCCCCTGCATGTGAGATGGCGATGACGAGGTCACCACAAGCTCCTCAGCAACTGCCCCTGGCACGACTCTCCTTTCATTGCAGGCAGACAGGTCTTCTGTTGCGTGATGTTTTGACTGACAGGATAGTCTGTGAGTTCAATATGTACGACCAGACGTCATCTGATGGGGTGCTTCTCCTTGGTACAGTGACAGGAAGGTCTGAAGTTTGAATGTCCGACCATACGTCGTTTTAGGGGATGATTCCTTTAAGTCCAAGAGATAAACTTTCCCTTGAAATAGAAGCACGATAAGGAGGTGGTGTACTTATCATTGTCTACCTGCACCGCACAAGCACTTTGCCATCACCACTGCACCAACCCCCCATGGGTTTCTCAGTCTAGTAAGCAGAGCAAGGAAAGCCAAAAACAGTAGATATCATACCTGGTTGGAGCAATCCGGCCACTGCTTTCAGCACCGCCTCCTGCGAATGCACACTCTCCAGGACTTCGTTCACAAAGATTGCATCAAAAGGCCCGAACGCTGGAGGCAGATTCACTATATCCCCTTGCCAGCAGCGCACATTGTCAAACTGCTCTTTCACCAGGGCAATCATCATGATAGACAGGTCAACCGCTACTACATCTTCCACTCCAGCCGCCAGTATATGGGGGATCAAGCGGCCCGGTCCACAGCCGCAGTCTAACACCTTGTGAGACGGTTTCAAACTGGCGGCATTTACAATCTTTTCCAAGGACTCCGTGACTTTAGGTGGAACCTCCTGGATGTAGGCTGCATAGTCTCTGTCGTAGTGCTCCTGCTGTAAGTTGTTGTGAGTTGCTTCATCATTCGATGATGTGAGAGCGGTGGCCGAAGCTCGTGGGATGGCGGAGCTCCTTCTTTTATTGCGGACGCCCCTGAGTGGTGGACTTAGGTTGACGATTGGGAATCCGGCGACTGAAGCACACTGTTTCAAGTTGGAGACAGTGGTTTTCCTGCTAAGTGCTGAGATGAACAGACTGACCCCCCTTGAGCAATCTGTTTCAACAGCTAGAGCAGTAACCAAGCAATTCCCTGCTTTGACTGGCGAGGCTGCGATTCGTGTGCGGTCGGCAAACCACTTGGCAGTGTTGCTGGCGCCCACTCGCTGGGCCGCTCGCACCGCCATCGATCTATATCAGAACAATGCTGCGGCTGTTAACTTAAGGCAGCGGCATATCAAATCGCCAGTGGGCTGATGCTTGGCTCAGCGAAAGGGTGAACAGCGCAGCGGCCGCCCTTTCTTGCTGCTGGCACAGCTTTGTGATTGTCCTTTTGCCTGTTGCAATGCTTTGTTGAGCACCTTGCCCCTACTAGCTATGAGCTTTAGAATCGCGCTCGCTTCTGACCGCGCTCGCTTCAAGTTCAAGTTCTGCTAGTTTACTTCTAAACCTCCGTTTGCGTTAACCCTTTACGGTTAAACGGTTCAGCCCTCAAGCCATGCATGGCAGCTTCTTTAACCATGCTATTTACATAATAGCATGATGCTTGACCAAGCACCCAACCTTGACCCTAAACCCAGGTCCAGGCCCTCATGGCAGGCCATTAGGACTAATGCCTAAAGCCGCCCTGGGCCTGAACGCTGAAGACTGTTCAAAGTATGAGCACAAACCATTCTGAAGCTGAGGTCCTCACAAATGCATAGGAGGTACCTAAATACCTAGCTCCAAATGACAGCGATTCACCAACTCTTCATACTGCAAGCGGTGTTCGTTACCTGAAGTAGGCCAGTTTTTTAAAGCTGCAGATCCAGCTGCCAATGGTCTGGAAATGCTGGCAGGAAAGGCCACCCTTTCTTCTTTGTAGTCGGGGCTGGTAAGATGGAGACACCTTTGCTTCATGGGTACACGCACCTGCAGAATGGGGCCAAAGAGCAATGCATCTCCATTGACCAGATCTTGGCTGGTTCCAAGCCCTCCGAAGATAGCAAGGATGCGCGAGCTCCAGATAATGCCACTCCTAGGCAAGACAACGGCGTTGACTTGCGCTTTGTGCAGCGACTGGGGCGACTCATGGTGCTTGCCGGAGCTCAGGGTGCACTGCTCTTAGCGGCCCTCTCAGTCCTGGAGGTGCTCGTGATTGCGCAGGTCGGCGTGCTTCCCGGGCTGTTCTACAAGGCCTTGTTGGATAATGACGTGAAGGTGAGCGCTGCGGAGGCTCACATTGTTTGTGATTGCAAGATTTTAGGGTTAGGGTTCAGAGGGTGTCATTTGGACCTCAAGAGGGTTCAAGAGGATGGGTGTTTCAGAGGACTTGGCATTCAAGTCAGTTTAAGGTTCCGTTCTTGATCAGCCAATTGAAGAGCCCTCGAGGCATGTATCGTCTAACTCATAAGCGAATGGCTTACAGCATGACCTAAGCTCCCCCCCCAGCCCTAGGACAGCTGACGAACTTGGAAGTGGGAGAAGACATCAGAGCACCACACAGCTTTCAAGAGCGTTCCTCTATTTGGATGAGCTTGCCTGAGCATTCTTCCTTGCTCGCTTCAGTACCACCACGTGAACACTCACTGATCTGTGCCCCATTGGTTGCCCCTCTTGTAGCTCTTTGCTTCCGCCATGTGGCGCTCCCTGCTCTGGTATAGCTCTGCCGCGCTGTGCGCTGGTGTCAAGCTCGGAGTCTCGGAGATGCTAGCGCTGCAGTGGCGGAAGCGGTTGACACTGGCCGCTCACAGCCGATACTGCCGTGACTCGAACGTGTTTCACCTCATGAAAGAGGGAGCGGTGGATAACCCGGATCAGCGTGTGGCTCAGGTAGGGTCTGACGTTTGAGCATTTTGGTGGTTATCTGATGGAAGAAGGGGGCTCCCAGATGGAATCTTTTAAGGCCACTAGTGCTTGCATTTGGGACCCTATTTGTGAATCATACGTAGTATTGGCGGTCGCATCTGGCAGAGTATTGGCGGTCCCAAAAACTGTAACTGGTTTCAGTTGGCCGCCCTCGTAACTATCTTAAACTGGCCGTGAGACGAATCAAAATCGCAAAATTTGTCATTGCGCTCTGGCAATCTGTAAACCGCACTTTGAGACCAGGTTTCAATCCTACGAAGAGCTTCGCAAAGGCCACACCAAACTATTTGTTTCTTCACAACACTGTACGCAAAAAGATGTCTCAGGAGGTCATCCTGTTCTTGGCAATCGTCGTCTTACCCTCATGACAACCCTTTCTTTTCCTGACACCACCCTGCGCTCTTCTCTGCTGCAGGAGATCCAGCTCTTCTCAACAGGCCTCGCTCAACTCCTCCACAAGACCGTTGTTGCTCCGCTCATGATTGCATACTACACGGTGCTTGTCTGGTCGTACGTCGGCTGGACAGGGCCTCTCGCTGTGTACCTGTTCTTTTCTGTCGGTACTCTGGGGGCGCGCTGCCTGATCTCCCCAATCGCGGCCCTTGTGGCAAAGCAAGAGAAGCTGGAAGGGGACTTCCGAGTTGCACACGTCAGGTGAGCAGCGTGGATGACCTTCTGGCTGACAGAAAGAGATGAAGGGCCGCAACTCAGTAAGAAAAGCGAGGCACTTCTCATGTTGCTGGCTATAATGGATAGCAAGCTCGTCGTCCGTCCAGTCAAAGCACCGGTCCCTGGTCTCACGTTGTTCCAACGTGCCAAGAAGCCGTCCAGGCACGCGTTCAGAAGCACTGTGTTCAGCAACGTCATCAATGGAACTTGATGTTGAGCAACACAAGTGCAATCAGATGCAGTTTCTGACTTTGCAAAGTGCTTTATGTTATCGATTCTGACGCCGTTCCCGCCCCTTTGTGCCCCAGGTTGCGCAACAACGCCGAGCAAGTGGCTCTGTACGCCTCCAGCCCCGTCGAGCGGACCGCCCTTAACCTGGACCTTAACCACGTCCTAACCAACCAGCGCTCGCTCGTCATCCGCCACACAATCCTTGAGCTAGGCAGCAAGGCCTATGACTACAGTGGCTCAATTCTCAACTACGCCATCCTCGCACTCCCTATTTTCGTCGGGATCTACGGGAAAGGGGCAGAAGTCGACAAGGGCGCGATAGCACAGCTGGTTAGCAATGCGTCGTTTGCGATTCTGACCCTGATTTACAGCTTCACCCAGCTGATTGATGCAGCGAAAGTGCTGTCTGACGTGGCGGGGGTGACCGGCCGTGTTGCGGGGTTGTTTGAGGCCCTGGAAAGGATGGGGGGCACGGCGACCGAAGCAAAAGTCCAACCTGATGAGAAGTGCCGCTCTCAAAAACAGGGCCCGCAAGAAAGAGACTCGCTTGCGCACTTCCTTGCGCAGTCTGTAGCCCTAACGCCCTCCCTCCCGGGGTTGAAAGACCAAGGCCCCCTAGCCCAGTTCTCAAACCCGTTCCCCTGGACGCAAACCCTCCCTAACCCCTTCGCGCCCGTCCAAGAGGGATTCCCTAACGGGCTTCTGCTAGGGCCGCTAACGCAATCTCTCGGAGGGGGATCCCTCGAGTTCAGCGTTCACACGGTGCCGCCCGAGCTGCGGGGGATCCTCCAAGAGGTTTTCTTGGAGCAGGGGGCGCCGGGCCTGTGGACGCAGCCCCTTTTAGTGGTTCCCACGTTTCAGGGCGCAAAAGTCGATCTTTGGGAGGGGAGAATTAGCGGCGGCGGCAAGAGTGTGGATCGAAACGGAACGGGAGCTTCAGGGCCGTCTTCGGACGTTTTGGAAGGGGCAGGGGATGAGTTGAGCGTGTCTCAAGAGATGGCACGGTTAGGCGACGTGTTCCTGAGTTGGCAGGGCGCGGTTTGCGGGGCGCTCCGCGAGGGAGGGTTTTGGGCGGCAGCGGTCGATCCAAGAACCGGATTAGCGGTCTCTTCAAGGTTTGCGGAGGCGGAGCCGTTGAGATGTGGAGTGAAGCCTGAGGCTCTTGTGGATCTGGGAGATAGTCTTGGCGTCAATTTGGGGAACCGTCGCAGTAACGGCCGGGATGGGCGAGGCGCTGGGAAGTTTCAGGAGGCCGATTCGCTAGGGGATGAGAGCTCGTTCGGCAGCCTCAGCAGTAGTTTAGGCATTGGTTTGTCCTCTAACCCAGCGTTGGTTGAAACGAGCGCTGCCTCAAATCACCCCTCCAACAGCGCCAGGTTGCAAAGCAGTCTCTTGCGCTCAGCCGACCTCAGTCCGCACTCTAGCAACGGCGAAATAGTCACTGTCGAAGATGCACAAGGGTCAGAAGCAGGTTTAGTTTTAGGGTTAGAGTCCTCTGATCAGCTAACAGCAGCGTACAGCGAAGTCCATGGGGCTGAAGTTTTGTTGGGTTACGAGACCGGCACCTCAGGCACGTGTCCTGTCGTGTTCCACCCCCGGTTTGGGTCGAGAACGTATCCCGCCTCGCTTTTCACCAACGCCCCACTGGACGTGCTCAGCAAAGCGATCGAGAAGGCCAGGATATCTGTTTCCGATCGGAGCCCGCCTTTCGATTCGCCCAGATCAACTCACGGAATAAGTGCCGAGCTTGCAGATGGGGTTAGCGACGCCATTAGTGCTCCTGTTTTGGAGGTTAGCAACCTGACGGTGCAGACCCCCGGGGGCGTTTTGGTGGTGCGAGCATTCGACCTAAGGATTGGGGTTAGGGAGCGGGTTATGCTGATGGGCCCGAGCGGCTGCGGAAAGACGACACTTGTACGGGCCATTGCCGGGCTGTGGCCGCAGGTCGAAGGTGGGTGTCCGCATGTGTACACACCACTTCTTAAGGTTTTGGAGTTTGCGTCTTTCAAGGTGTGGGCATTCGGTCTATCATTTCAAATTCTCCATCGCAGTTATCACATCAAGCGTGCTGAGCATTGGCCAAAATCTCTTGCAGTCCCTGGATAGCGTTGCTTCCGAATCTTACTGGGTCTGGACATCAAACCTAGTGTAAATCTTGTGATGTTTTATGTATCAAAGGTTCGGACTCACTTATCTTAGTGGATCCCTTTCCCTGCGAGAATAAGCTGCAGTTTGTGCTTATCGTGACAGCCTAAGCAGATGGCCTTTGCAGAAGTGGGTTGAAGTCGCCCAGTCCGTTTCTCGACGGCTTTTTGCAAGTCCTTTCGAGGCTCCGGATCGAAAACCTGATCGAGCCCCCCGCCAGTCTGTTCTTTTGAGTGGGCATCGGCTGCCGCCTTCCATACCGTCTATCACGAACGACGTCTGTTTCTGAGGAGTGCATCCTGGTCCCTTCGCAGGTTTGATACGGACAGGTCTTCCTTCCGGTGGAAGTGGCACCCTGTTCCTCCCCCAAACGCCGCTCCTGGCCCGGGGGGGTCTCGCGGCCCAGCTTTCGTACCCCCGGGAAGTGCCTTCCTTCACGGAGGACGTCGAGAGCAGGATGCGGGAGGCTCTGACGATCGTGGAACTGGACAGCCTTTTGCATCGAGTGGACGGCAACTGGACGGTAAGTCGGACTCCGTAGTTTTCTTTACCTAATGTCGTTCGGCTTCATAAGGTCTTCTCTGTACGCTCTTCTTCTACGATTATCTTCCTGGGGTTCAGTTGAACTCCGTGGATAAGGACAGTCTTTATTATTGGGAAGAGGAGGAGGAGATATGTAATCGACCACTGTAATGCTTTGCATTGAGTGTCAGATATGTTTCCTTTGCTGCGTTGTCTTTCTTCCTCTGCCTAAGTGGCGAGGGCCTCCGGTGGATACTGAGAAGCCGGGTCTCAAAGCTGCCCGACAGAAACCAGTGGGCTCGGTCGTCCACGTCGAGAGCCGTTAAAACGAAAAGTCAAATAAGAATTGACACTCTTGACGCCCGCCAATAGAACTTGCATGCTTCGAGCGCATCAGTCTCTCAGATCTTGCAATAGTGCAAAGGCCAGCCGGACTTGATCGTATCGAGGCGAGGCAGTGTGTGCGATCACCACGTTATGACGCAGTTTTTCAGCGATGCAGGACAGCCGCAAATCTAAAGTTTCAGCAACCTTCTCAGCTGCCCGTTATCACTTAAGTTCTGTCCTAAACTTTGCAAGATGCATCGAAAGGTCTATCCTCCTTTTACAAAGCGCGATGAGGACTGGCCGGCAATCCCTTCCGCGAACGAAAGACAACCGCAAGGAGTAACCTTCTCAGCTGCCCATTAGCAAACAGAGTTTGGCCCTAGATCCTCCCGAGTGCTTCAAACGGTCTCTTCTTCTTCACACGGCCTATCTTTCTCTCAAATCGGTCTATCATTTTCTCAAATCGGTCTATCATTTTTACCGCAGCGCGATAAGGACTGGCCGGCGATTCTTTCCCTAGACGAAGGATAGCCGCAAGGAGCAACCTTCTCAGCTGCCCGGTATTAATCAGGATTCCGGTCCAGAGTGGTTCAATAGGTCATCTTTTTCTTTTTACAGCGCGACGAGGACTGGCCGGCGATTCTTTCCCCGGGCGAGCAGCAGCGGCTGTCCCTCGCCCGGGTGCTCTTCCACCGACCCCGGCTGGCGATCCTGGACGAAGCCACCAGTGCAATCGGCGAAGCTCTGGAGGTACGCACTTTTCCAAAGTGGGCGTAGGGTTCGAAATTCAATGTCCGATTGGACGGCAACAAACACCGAGTGGATTTATGGGATGGTGAGGTTGCCGTCACATTCCGTCGATGCCGTCAGTACGATGCCTACGCCCACTTGACTAATCCACAAATTCTGGGTTGGCACTTTCTTCGAAATCTCACGAGCCGTGCGGCAAGGGCAATTGGCTTTTCTCTTTCTGATGTCAAAATTAGTACTTTGACTGCGAGCGACCATCCTAGTTGATGTGACGTCGCTCATGACCCACGTCTTGGCGAGGGTGGGTTGTAGCGTGGAGTGGCGCATATGTCGCGTTCTTCTTGTGTTACGTGTTCAGCGAGCGGAAACGCACTTGTGGTGTATCGCAAAGGAAAGGCCAGCATTCATCTGGTTTGCTTGGGTGTAGATGCGAGCCGGGGGCCAGAAAACGGCTACCAGTATCATGAATTGTCATACACAAAGAAGGTGCGGGCCAAGGGAGATGCCATTTACGAAAGCTTTTACCCAAGGTTGTGCATTCGGATATCGCGGCGTGTGCCGCGTGTCAAAAATAATTGCGCATCCCTTTCAGAGTTTCTTCGAGAAGTTCTCAGCCCCATTGCAGGATCTGAGTGACATCAAGGAGTGGTGAGATCTGACTGCATGTAAGTCGAAAGGTCCCAATTATCCCATTGTATCATGTGGCAATTCCTGGAAATCGCAAAGCTCAGGCCTCGAGTTTCTGCTTGCAGGCGCGTATCTACGCCCAGTTCGCTGCTCTTGACACCAGCCTTCTGACCATCTCACACCGGCACACGCTCAAGAGATGGCACTCGCAAGTTGTGCACATTCGGGGCGACGGCGAAGGCACTTGGTCCAAGGATGAGATGGAGACATGAATCTTGTCCACCGTGTTGAAGTAGCAAGGTCCTCATACAGGACGTTCCGAATCCGAGATCGCAGCGACATGCTGGCCGAAGGCCCCGTTTGGTTGGTCTAGTCTATACTGGGACGGGATGAGAAGCTACCGCCCTTGCAAGAAAAAGTGTGGGCTTGCACTGCCCTGAATGATTCATCTTGATACGCAGACACCTGTACCCACAAGACTCATCAGCGAGGTGAATGCCGGTTGTCATTGCTCAATGAAACCACGTTTGGCACAAGGTTGCATTGCGAGATCTGAGTTGGTGCGAGTGTGCTGGCGCCTGGCATGTCTCCCGAAAATGTTCTTGGTAGTTGGTAACAAAGAATCGTTTGGATGCACCATTTTCAGGGCATGACACTCAACGAGAAATCAATGAGATGCTTACTAGTGCCGCGCGGGATTATTAATCAGCTTGCCAGACCCTTAGGATATGCAAATGGCTATAGCAAGAGCGGCGTACTTTGGTGTACTTAACATACCAATCCCACTCCAGCATTTCGGAGATGCAGGGCGACCACGATAGCTATATACGGGCAACGCTTGCCAGTGCGACCTAACGGGCGTTTGATTCGAGCTACCGGGTACACAAACTAAAAATCCTAACCGAGACAATCATGCATGCGCTCCGCACTCCAAGCCACCCTAACCACCTTAGGCCTACCCCGCCCGTCCTCCGGGCGCCTATCTTAAGTCACACGCCTCGATAAAGTCACACGAGAGTTGCCAGAGTGACAGCTGTATGGTATGCATCTTGAGAACCTGATTTTCTGAAGCCATACAATCACATGCCCTCACGTTGCACTCACCTACCTACCTAGTTATGCTGCTCACTTCGCGCTTTCGGGCGCGGCCCTCCGAGCCTGTACCGTCGTCGACAGTTTTCTTTCATCGCGGCAACACTCTGAGAGACTAGAGTATGCTGCATCTACGGACTCAGATTGCAGCTTTCCGGTACGGCACAATCCCATTGGTCCCGAAAAACATTGATGGTCAACACGCGTGACCAATCAGCAATGTACACATGCTGAAAGCCTCAAGGCACGAGATTCCTGAGCCGTGGATCGATCTTGTTGTGCTTAGATGAACGGCGCCCATGTGCAACAACTTTTGTCGTTTGTGGATGGATCTTCGATTCTTTGGGTTTGTCTTTATTCATGCCTGATCGACACGTACATACATTTATGAGGTGCGCGAGCAGGGAATCTGTCGTAACTGCTGCAATAATTGGTGGAGGCCGCTAGCTGTCATGTGCAGAGCGACTCACCGCCAGCACACTGCAGTCTATACAGAGCACTGAGATTCCGGCCGGTGTTAAATGGACGCCCCGGGGCCGGGCCCGGGTATCTTGCATGACCACGTCTCGTCTCGAAGGCACCCCATCAGGCTCCTCGCTGGCAAAGTCACCTACCGTAACATCAGAAGTCATAACCAATTTAACCCTAACCATCACCGGGCCCTTTTGAAAAGTAAGGGTAACGGGTTACCTAATAGCTCTACAGTAGCTAGCACGACTATACCTAGTCTATCCAGGTAGGTGGTACTAGGTAGTACCTACCGCTGACTCGAGATCTGCCCAAAGCGAAAGCTCCGCTTTTGGACACTGTCGGTATGCTCTGCAGTCTCGTGCACCCTCAAAAGCACTGGTGATCGCACAAAACTCGCCACATCTCCAAAGTCACTTTGCTCCCCATTCTCCTCTCTCGCCCAGCTGCCCGTTGCTGCAGCCATGGCGACCAAGCTCCAGCTCCTCGCTCTGCTGGCTCTCTCCCTGGTCGCCGTCTCGGCCGCCCGTGACAGCATTTTCATTCAGGGGGACGAGAAGCAGGAGATCCCAACTGCATCCTTTGATCCGCAGTCAGGGAGGTTCCAGATCTCCAATGAAACAGTGGAGGCGCCGAGGCGCAAGGCGCTGGGCCTGGGCCAGAGCAGCCAGGTGTCGGCGACATTTTACAACTCACCTGGCATGGACTGCACGACGGGTGAGAATCTGGTCATTTGGTGTGGGAGCCCAGCTCTGATCTTGGGGGCTTGGAAAAGGCGGAGAATGTGGTCATCCGCTATTCGGTGGAATCCCTTTTGAAAACCGATTGAGTTTGGGCAGTAGTTGTCCGATTAGAAGGCGAAACGTGGATACATACTGTAGCTCCAAGTGCTGCTGGGTATATGAGCAAGCTTAGTTGGAAAAGGGACTGCAACTGTTGTTGTGCTGCGGTTCTGAGTGGATAACGTCAAGTCTTAGAAGCAGGGACTGAGAGCTGTCAGCAGCAGTTTCAAAAGTCCACGGTTCTCGCTGTTTGTCAAGGTTGAGCTGATTCCAGAAGGCTGTTGGTTGAATCTTCACTGAAAGATTATGCTTTGTCTACCTTTGAGAGGGGACTTAAAGAAAAAGCTGTGTAATGTAGGGGCAGGAATAGGAACTTTTTACTGTCCTCATAGAGGTGTTCCTAGGTCAGTTGGTTCAGGAACATAACTTTTCAGCATCGTGGGAGCTGCTTGGATTGAAAAGCTCATCTTGTTTTTTTTGTCCGCTTGGCAACCTTGACCTGAACAACCCGCTTTTAAGGCAGCCCGCATTTGACACTCTATTTATAACTTCTTTCAGCTTCTGCTTTTCTTAGGCTGAATCTCAAGTGTCAACTTTGTTGCGCTTCTGAGGACCAAGGCGCAATTTGCGCAAAGACTCCTTTTACCGACCTCGTCTGCTCGAGGACTTTCTAATCAAGTCTTGTGCTGTGCCAGGTAACGGCCAATGCGGTTACGGTAATGATGTTGACGGGAATGCCTACGGTGGCGGCGGCCCTTTCGTGGAGACCTCTCTCTGTAAGTCCCACTACTCATCGGAAGCTTTGTCTTGATTGAGGTGTTCCGGGCACACAAAGCTGGTCTTTTTGCTCCTGACATCTTCCCGCCTTTTGGGCACAGTGTCTTATGTGCTCAATTTTGGACGTGGATAACACTAAGATAAGTTGCTTCCAATCCTAAAGTCGTGCTGAACCCCCCAAGTTATTTTCCCCCCTCACACATCAAGTCCTTGAGAGCCTTGCCAGACTGTAACTTTCAAAGGATTGTTCAGCTCTGCTCTATTCTCCACCATCATATATCATCATTGCCCCAGCCTCCAAACAATATGCTCCCTTCACCTGAACCTTGCCACCTCCCCCTCACCCCTCTGTTCCCTGATTCTGTTACTAAGCCTCAGCTCCTCTTCAGCCAAGTCTTGCTTCTCTACTTAACGTCTTCAAACAGTCTATTTGAGAAGCCCCATCCAGACCCCTGCTCAGCCACTGTGTAATCTGATCTCCTTGGCGTGGCTTGACTCCCCAGAGCCTCGTCGTCTCACTGGTCAACCGTTTGGATCTGGGTTTCTGACGCGAGATTCTGACGCAAAATTCTGATTATGGTCGACTTCTTGACTCAAATCCAACATAAACCTCAGGTCCCAGACCAGAATTTGGTGGTTGTATATCAACCTGAACATTGCTTCGGGTTTTTGGAGTTGTCCTTGTCACAATCCTGACTTGCTGCCTGCCTCTCCGCAGATCCTTACCACGCGGCCTCTGGCAACTTTGGCTACCTCGGCGGGTGCGGCGCTTGCGGCGTCCTGACCTACAACGGCAAGTCGCGCGGCTTCGTCATCACTGACGTCACTGACCACAAGGATGACATCGGCGGCGACGGGTGGCACATTGACCTGTGCCTGCCTTCGTTCAACTATTTCACCAACGGACAGGCGGGCGACGGGAGTCACGGAGGGATCTTCACCGGAACGTGGACGAGGGTGGACTGTTCTTGCATGGGCGCCCCTGGTGAGAAGCCTGCTGTTGATTCTTATCAGAAAGTACCTATGGCCAATGTTAGGTGCATAAATTCTGCAGGCTTTCAGAGAGTAGGCTTTGCCAAGGTAAAGGCTTGCAGCGAAGTGATTCTGGTCTGACTGTGATTCTTAAAATCCGTAAGAAGATTCGTTTATCCTAGTGAACAAAACAGTCCGTTCAGTTTGTTTTACCAAAAGCTTCAGAGTCGAGAAGGTCGAATACGGAGGTCCTCACATCACATGGTCTCTGAGAATGCGTGAGCTCAGCAAGTTTTGAACTCGTGTTCCAGTCTGTTGTTGTCTTCCGATGTTCTCATTCATCTCAAGTTTCAAGGCTGGGCAAGTTCGTATCAACCTGTATGATAAAGATACGGTGACGTGTCGCAAAGTTTATTTTGTTGAAACCTCGGCCAAATTCGATCAAGTCGTTGTGCAACTTCCGTCAAACTAAAACCTACCCCCCTTTTACGCAGACTACCCCGACCACGCCATGGTCGTCCGCACCCAGGCCTACAACCAGTGGGCCAAGGCGGTCGTCATCTCTCGCGTCGGGGGGGTCGGCGAGATTGCCGGCGTTAACTTCAAAACCCGCAACGGGGGGTTCACCTCAGGCGTGAAAGTCGCGGGGTGGGGGGCTTGGTGGGCGCCCACGTCCGGAATGGGGGGCCAGGGGGGGGTTGCGTTGGAAATTACCATGAAGGACGGGAAATCGTTCACGACTGACAGCTACCCTCTCCCCGATTACAGCCTGTGGGGCACGGGCAACGTGTACAATGTGTTTGATAACTTGCCGTCCGCGTGCTAAGGGGGGAACGGAAAGAGACGTGATTGCGGGGGGGTTACACGTGCCCTCAACGAGCCAGGGGGGAGAAAACGAGTTGTTTGCTGTGCCCAAAAAGGGGAATTCCTGTGACATTGAGTGTCCGACCCGGGGGGTAAAGGGCGCCTTCTACAGCAGTGGAGGGGCCCCAGCGCTGCACGCATATTTTGTACTCTCCACCCCCCAAAACGAAGACCAGGCCTCGCATAGATAAACTAGCAGCGTCCCTTGTAGTTTAAAGAGTCGTGTGCGTTCCCATTCCGGCCTGTCGGCTGGACTTCGGAACAAGGAGCGAGTTGGGCTGTTCGATTGAATAGCCGAAAGGCTTCTTCCGAGAGTTGTGCATTAGTGTTGCTTCAAACCTCTGCAGCAGCGGCGGTTTGACAGTGGGTTGTAGTGCCAACGATCAGTTACCAGAGGGTTTACGAGCTGTAACCAGAGGGTTACACGGTCAGTAACCAGAGGGTTACAGTAGTGATCAAGATAGGAGGCACGCAGGCTCGCACCATGTACTTTTATTCAATCAGTCACTGGGAGGCAATAGAGTGGATCAGTTGAGCTCGGAGGGAAGACATTGAAGATCATTGAGCAACGAGCACGTAGAGAATTCTTTCTCGCTTAGATCTAGCTGGGTAGTGACTCGTCGCAGAGTCGACGAGGGTTCTTGGTTGTGGACAACTGTGGAGACAGACGTCTCCTTTCTGCAATCAGATCGAAAATTTTCAGGATCTGTTGTTCATTTGAAACAATCAACGATGCTGCTGAACTCTCAAAGAAAACCAGCAATTGTTGCGTTTCTTTACAGTACACTGCATGGTATGCGATCTGAAGTTGATTATTCCTCTACCCTATGGTACGAATCACTGGCATGCATCGATCCAGTGATATGAACAGCTTTCTGAACAACGGTCAACTCTGCTTCATTTGAATCACATATATGTTCATTCGTTTCAAGAATGAATAGAGAACTGAAAAGACCTCGATCGTAGTAATCTGAGTGGAGTTGAAGAAGGTTCATCAAACTCTTCCTCCGAATGCACACCGACGCTCACTGACGTAGCGCAAAACCTCATGGCCCGTCCAAAACTGCAGGTTTCATACTATAGACGCGCAATTCAGGGTAAATATCGGTCGACTTGATCATGATGCAGAACAGCTTCTCCAACTCGAACATCTTTGGCATTCTCAGTGTTTGATATGATGGCTGCGACAGGCCGGGCCGCATATGCAGCGCGGAGGCGGCATGCAGCTACGGTAAATTGCCTGCAGCGGGCGGGCCGGGCCTGTCGGAGGCGCCCTAGCTGCTACAGTGCTAGCAGCGCGGCCGCTGTCTCGTCTTTTCCCAAACCTGCAAGTCGCACCTTCCCCGCGCGCGCGGTTGTAATATGCAGCCGTGCAGCGCGCGGTTTGCAAGCTAGGCCGGTCAAAACCTGGTTAAAATAACCTACCTTGCCCACAGCGCACAATGCACATACACCAGGATACCGGTACAGTGCTCAGTCTGATCTGCAGGGGTTTCGTGGCGCCCTCTCTAGCTTTCCGCGTTATGGCGGCTGCCCGTCAGCTGCTTGGTTGCCACCAGTGCAGCGTGCCTCAGTTTGGTCCTGGTTCCTCTTCTGCACACAGCAAGAGCTGGGCTGGGGCGGCCCCAAGCTTGACGGGTTTCCCGAGCAACAATGCCAAAGGCAATGTGAAGAATGCGGGCTCGTCTCTGCGCTCTAGAGCCGACCAACATAGAGTAGCCTGCGCAGATCATTGCTGTGAGCGTTATCGTGGACAACAAGGGCTTGTGCCAGCTCGTTCACGGAGGATCTGTTGTGGCGCCAGTGTCAATGAAGCTCAGAGTCACAGCAATGCTGACGTTGAAGGACCATTGGGCGCGGTGTGCTCTCGGCGGCAGACCGTTGGGTTGCTGGGCGCTTCGTTGGCTGCTCTGAGCTGGAGTGGCGCTACTCAAGAGGCGCTTGCGTTCCCTGGACCGGACGACAGGCGAGAAGCTGAGCCCCAAGTGTGAGTGGCTCAGTTCCGACCGCTTACTAGTGTGGCGCCCATTCCCTGGGTCTAGCAGGGCGGAAGGCAGGCCCAGGTCAACCTGCTAGCTGTTTAAGTGGGGCTACAGCAATGCAGTCTACATGTTTCCGTAATTCAGCCCAAGAGGACGTCCATGTCCGATCAATACTTATCTCCTTCCCCCTCCCAACTCAGAATCCTCTTCCTTTTGGCCTGCAGCTTCTTCAAGACCCCAAGCGGCACCAAAGTTCAAGGTAAGCCGATTCATACATGCTTCTCCACCAACATCTTCCAGAGAGACGCTTGCTCTCGCTGCTGATTTTGATGGTCAATGAGCCATCGTGGATCACCTACATACCAACGCGTGAAAGTCTGCACAAAGCCAATTTGCCTTTCTACAGATCTTTCATAGTCCAATCTCATAATACCGCTGTCTTTGGGAGCCCATTAAGCGTGGGGCTCTAAATAGAGGGAGACCACTTGATCTGCCTTTGTCTTGAGGCTCAGCGTTTTTTGCCCCAATAAGGCAGTAAAGATCCTCCCCAGAAATGTTTTTTGAACGGTGCACGCGTTTGCCAGGTCAACTTCATGCTAGACTCAGATTGAGACAGGCTACCTCTCTAGCTTGTCAACCGTGCCCTTCGACCACCGCTTTGCCTCAATCACAAGACACCTGGCACCTTCAAGAAGAAACACGTTGAGTAGCTCCTGTTGTACGATTATACACAGGGTCCTCAATGCTAACTCCGGGCGCCCCTCTGTAACCCCCACTTTTTAAAGACCCGTTCTAAACCCGCACCTTTCAAAATCTCCTCTCAAACCCCACTTTTGTAAAACCCCCCAACCCCCCCCTTTTTTAAGAACCTGCTAAACGCCACCTTTTTAACACCCCCCCCCAAACACCCGCGTTTTTTAAACCCCCTCCACAACCCCCGCAGAACTGCTAGAAGGCACGGGCCCCGCTGCGCAGGCGGGCAACACGGTGACGTTCCATTACGTGTGCCGGCGCTCCAACGGTTACTACGTGTATAGCACGGTGGATGGGGACAACACACCGGCCAGCCTTCCGCTGGGGCAAGGCCGAGTGAGCGCGCGCCATCCGTTTTCTTTTTCTTTCTTGCTTTTCTTGTCTTTTCTATTATTTTCCTCTGTGCTTTCTTTCTTTCTGGATGCAATCATCTGGCCACACGCAGCGCCTTGGGGGGAGTTCGCTGACTGGCATACGCAATACCGCAATACTGCGACAATGCGCAGCTTGTGTCTACTCGATTGTGAATCAACCAAATCTCACCCACGGATAAAAGACCTGCCCTTGAGTACCTGTGACTCCCTGAGAGTTTTCTAAGATTGGCCGAATCTAGTCGTATCATGGTCCCTTATCAGGCAACAGACGCACCGCACCTATTATGCTCGGTTGAGGAAACCCGGTTGGGAGAAATAGCTTGAGTGAAATAGGCTCAGAATTTCACCGGTCATTGGCACTATCCCAGCCCACATCCCCTCTTTTTTTTTGGAGATTTCAAGCTTGCACCAGTCCAACCAAGATGCTCCGTCCACAGTCCTCAACATACTCTGGCAACTTTCGTAGAGAAGCAGAGGGCGCGACTTGGAGCAGGTAAGGCTTTGAATCTGTCCAAACAAACTGTCTCTCGCCCTCGCTTATAAACAAAGGGTGCCGCTGTCTGCCGCTACAGGTGATCCAAGGCCTAGAAGAGGTTCTTTCGGGTATGCGGGCAGGAGGTAAGATCAGACGAACCGCTAAAACATGAATAGTTGGAGAAGTATCAACTTATAGCATCAACGCCCGTCCAGAGTTTTTACTTTGAACGTATTGCGTGGGGCAGCGTAAAGACTGTTTATGAGCCGAATGGATAGAAAGCTGTGGATGGAACTGGAGGTCGCGTTCTATTCTTGTTCTGGGGGAAGTGATCTCACAGCTTGATCCCCTACCTCAGTGAACTGTCGAATTCGATTGAACAGGCCGTGAGGAGTGTGGACGTTACACCCAGGAATCAGGACGTAAGTCACGCCAGCCTGTCCCATGTTGTTTCAGGTAAGCGGAGAGCGCTCATTCCGCCGTCCGCTGGGTATGTCGACCAAATACTGGAACCCATTCCACCAGGGGTAAGCGGTGGCGATTTTCTGGGAGAGATCAGTAGTTGGACTCTGGTTCTGCTTCTCGATTTTTCATCCTCGCTTTAAGGCAGCGTCAACTGATACCCTGTGTAATCTGAGTCTTATGTAGCAGCTGTCCGTTGATTCTTTCAAGAAGCTCTCTCTCGCGTTTCGACTCGAGGGTACGGGTTTTCACCATGTGGCTACAGCCTTCCTGACCATTGAAGTCGTGCTCGTTTGAAAAGCGAGAGGTTTCCTTTTCGAAGAGGTTTTGCTTCACTAAGGAGGTTTGCAGGACTGAAGGAAACCTGCCTTCGTCCTGCCGTACAGAGACTGGCTCTGCATTTGACTTGGTTTTTCTCACATGCTAAGCTCATAGTAAATCTCCAGCCACAGGGCCCCAACGGTTGACAAAAGTTCGTAAAGTCTGACTCGATTTTGATTCTTGCAGTTTGGTCCGCAACGCAGCCTTTATTCGCACGCCAAGGAGCCTCTTGTGTTCGAGGTTTTGCTACTGAAAGTCAAGTAGAGTTCAAAGTCAAGTCGTGAAAAGGATATAGATGGGAAAGGAAATCTTAAAGCCCATCTTAGAAAGGCACTTCTCTTTTTGTCCAACTCGAAGCTTCCCAGATTGGGATGTTTCGATGAGGTATACGGTTGACGAGTTGAAATTGAGTTGTTGAGCATAACTGTATCATGCTTCTGAATCACTGAACCAGCGCCCCTAGATCTGTCCAATCTAATGTTGGGGATCAACGCGTAGTCATCCGCAAGGAAACTCCAACCGAGGGGCAGCTAGAATGGATTCGTTAGGGGAGCGTTGTTGGCCAGCTTCTGACTGAAAGTATGTTCCGAGATTGGCATGCGCCACTCGAATCGGCGACCATTAAACCGGGCCTGTTGGACGATTGTCGCTTTCGTATGTATCGCTACCAGCAATCGTGATGCAATTAAGAAACATTGCAATTAGGCGAGAGCTTATCTGGGTTCGTTGCATTGGCTGCTGATCAGACTGCTTATGTCGCCATTCCCAAGTACTGGTTGTAAATGTCCGCTGGGTTCTTTTTCATTGCTATGCAACATGAATATGCTCAATCGATTCCGGGGTACCTAGAAAGCTTGCGCACTGAGCTGCACATACGGATATCGTCGTGGTCGGAAGCATGTGGGCCAGCCTGCGTGGCACCAATTATGAAACTTAGCAACATACGGTATACATGCGCATGTACTTATATAAGCTATACGTATTACAATCCCATGACCTACAGGCTTGAATTAGATATCCAAGTATACGTATGTATAGGACGGTACGCGCACGCGCGCACATGCAGGGTCCGTGACGGTAGGTTGGTACTGCAATGTTTGCTGCAGTTATACTGTGTACATGGGGAAGCGTTGGTTACAACTTGCATGATGCACATGCATGTGTATACACGCTGCACGGAATGCTGCATGCAGCATCATGCATGCGCACTGCTCTGCAAAAGATG
Source organism: Klebsormidium nitens (assembly GCA_000708835.1). Classification (NCBI taxonomy): domain Eukaryota; kingdom Viridiplantae; phylum Streptophyta; class Klebsormidiophyceae; order Klebsormidiales; family Klebsormidiaceae; genus Klebsormidium; species Klebsormidium nitens. Next base: position 40,359 of record DF237375.1, on the reverse strand, counting down.
GCCTCAGATGATTATATACCCAACACGTGAAGCTGCCTCCACCAACCGTCTAGCTTCAAGTTTCGTACTTATTCGCACTTTCCAGCCGCCCTTGCCGCAGGCGCCGCTGGCATCCCGCATCGTATGCAGCCCCGGCCTACCGAGCTTATGGGCTCGAAGCAACTTCTGAGCTTCCAACCAGATGCCATATTGGAGAATAGTCTGAGCTGGCGGCATGCAGTTTGCAACTTCTAGCTCGACTCGACACACATTTTCTTAAAGTGCGCTGAAAGCGTGTGTGAAAAGGGTCAGCACAGCGACAATCGTCAGTTTCATCGACGGGCTTTCAGCTCAAAGACCCTCCGTTGTACGTTCCAACCCTCAATCAAGATCGACGGATGCTCGTTCACCTTCTCCAACCTTCGTGTAAACTCCACCGTGATCAACCTCTTCTCTCCAGGAACCAAAGAGAAATAGTTGTCTGAGTAATGCACAGGTGAAACGCGTGGATCCAGGTACTTGCTATCCGAAGGTCCGACACCAACTCCTTCGCTCGACTTCAAGACGCCAATATGCAACCAAAACGCAACACCAGACGCACTCACGTCTTTTTCTAACCTACCCTCACGGCACCGGACGTCCGGCCTTTCATCGCATTGACCACTGCTCATGACGTCACTCATGACGGCACTTTGGTGCTTCCATGATTCCTGGCCTGCATCGGCCTGCCCCTTTTCCACCCCAACCAACCTCACCCCCGCTCGTCGATCCTCCAGTTCAGAAGCGCATCCGTCCGTCAGACTCGAAACCTCTCCCCTTACATCCGCCCCGTTGCTGATTTCTATCAACACCTCATAATTTCCGCCCACGCCCGTTCCGCTTCCTTCCGCATCCATTCCGCTCACTTCGGGCCCCGGTCCATTCCCTCCAAACCTTGTAACTTTCCGTTCCGACCGTTGACTGCCGCCAGATTGGAGCGGCACGAAGCGCCCACTGACCAGCACGTGGACATCCACGTGCCGCCTCCGCCAACCCCCTTGCAACGCTCGAAAATCCCCGTTGTTTCTGGACAGCCAATAGAAGTTCCGCGACAAAACCTTTCCGCCTTCCGGTCTCTTGAGCTCGAGAAGGACGAAGTACACGGGCGGAACGTCAAGTTCCGTTTCCTCTCGCAGCCGGAACGAAACGGAAGCGGAATCTGCCGGGAAAAGAGCGCGCCCGCGCTCAAGGCGGCGAATGATGGCCCCGTCCATGTTGTAGATGGTCGCCGAAACAATTGCGTCGACGTCCGAAAACGTTGTGTTGATGACCTGCAACCGGTCAGCGAGCAACGGTGAGTGATTTTCGAAGCCTCCGTCCGAATGTTCGTTCCGGAACCAGTATTCCTCCAAGAGCTGACCCTAACTCAGGTCATCAATCCTAGGAGCAATGCACTTGTATGGATGATTGTAGCCCGCGCGTCGACTTCCATGATACGCAGGCAGGTATCGGTGCTTATTGCCTGAGTGGTCAATATAGAGAGTTTATCTGAGGTTCAAGGCCACGAGAAATTGCCTGCAAAATGAATCGACAATGAAAGAGCCAAAGCTTGCAACGGTAACCTCGATACTATTGACTAAAGCTCGCCTTGAAAGCGGTCACAAATCGCTGGGTGCTCGATCTCTGCTCGACTTCAAGGTGTTCTTGGCGAAGCTGATTGCTCGTTGGCAAGAACAGAGTGAGGCCTCTACAAAGCTCTAAACTAGGCTTTGCTAATGTTTTACCTTAGTCCTTAGCGAAGTCAGCAGCCCACGTGATAGATTTCCTTCCAGAGTTGCCAACGCCTTGGTCCGGACAAACTGTTGACGAGAGTGAGCAAAAACCTTGCCGCCGTACCTGAACGTCTCGCGAATGAAGGTCCAGTTGCACGTGCACCGGCTCGCACGCGGACTTCACGCCGAAGAACCCGGCGGTCTGGTCCAGCTGGCAATCGTACAGCTGCCCACGTAGGCCCGGCCACGGGTTCTGCGTCTTCCAGATGAGCAGCCCGCTGTAGCGGCGCCACATGCGCGCGTTCCACGCCTCGAGGAGGGCCCTGTACTGGACGAAGTTGACCAACTGGGCCTGCGAAAAAGAGAGATCTTCCGGATTACAAGGCCCACTCTGAAAGAAACGTTCACGGGCAACCGTTCCAAATCTCGAAAAGGGCTCTGTGATGGACGAAGTTGACCAACTGGGCCTGCAAAAAAGAGAGATCTTCAGATCTACAAGGCCCACTATAAAGTGACGTTCACAGGCAAACGTTCCAAGCCTCGAAGAGGGCCCTGTACTGGACTAGGTTGACCAGCCGGGGCTGCGGAAAAAGAGAGAAGGTTTGTAATTTACAAGGCCACTATGAAAATTAAGGTTCGTAATGCAATCGTTGTTAGAGCCCGAAGAGGGCCCTGTATTGGACATGGGCAACCGTTCCAAACCTCAAGAGGGCCCTGTATTGATTGGAGTTGACCTGGGCCTGCGAAAACGAGAGGCTTTTGAGGGGAAGAAGGCCCACGTTGAAAGTGAAAGTTTGGGGCGAAGCAGAGTTGCAGCGATGGCAAACGCGACCCTTCCGACGTTTGAGGAGGGCTCTGTACTGAACGACTTCGATCAGCTGGGCCTACAGAAACGAGAGATCTGTAATTTTACAAGGCCCGACGATGGTGGTGAGCTTTCGGGGCGAAGCAGATCTGCAGCGGTGGCAAACGCGGCCGTTCCGACTTTCGGGAAGGGGCCTTCTTTTGGACGACATGACCAGCTGGGCCTGCCGGAAATAAAGAATTGGTGATCAGCAAGGCCCGGTAGTGCTTCGGCCACGATTTGGGGCCCACTCTTGCCAGGATTGACCAGTTGGGCCTGTAGGAAGCGTGAAGAAAAGGGAGCTGTGATAGCGTCTGTCCCCTTTTCAAAAATTCTGGCTCGAGAAAGAAAAGAGAAAGATCCAACCTGTAATCTACGGCAAAAACCAAGGACAAGAAAGTGCTATATCGAAGAATGGTTGGAGCCCGTCGGTCGAGCTCTGTTTGTGGTCGGAGAGCAGATGGAAAAAACTGCACTTTGGTGACAAGTGAAGGGTGCAGAACCCGGAAAGTGTCGTCCCAGGCTAGAATCAGGAATTTGCCAATCCATGTCTGGATAGTGGCCGAAAGGCAGCATTTAACGGATATGGAAGCGGAAACGCTTCTTGTAGAGTCCCCTTAATGACACAATTGAAGAGGAGGAATGTTTCAACCATAATTTCAGCCGTTTCCCAACGTTCAAGCTGGATCAGGAAGGTGTCAACAGATTATGATGCTGCCTCACCTGATCACAGAAAGCGTCCAGCGTGGTGGGGATACCGTACAGAGCAATCTGGTTGCGCACGACGCCCGCCTGCGAGTAGGGAATGTACCTGCAAGGGCAGCGCCGTTGATTCTGAACACAGCCTCCTTTATCAACGGCTGATATCGTTCCTCTGGTTCAAAGCGGCTGCGGACTATATAGCAGACCGTGAACGGAAGAAAAGTAAGGATAATGGAAGCCGGTGTGGGCTGCTTGGATCTGGCCTCCGTTTGATACCCAGGCCGACCAGCTGAACAAAACCCGGCGGCCGCGCATGGTGAGACCAGCGCATCAGAGTGGCTCAGCAATCAGTACATATCTCTCACAAAAAGGCAACATAAGCAGAAATACATAGTCTTGCCGACATGGCAAAATTCAGGCGTCTCGAGCTGCGACCCTGATGGGAAGGGGAGCGAGACAAGAAGATGACACGAGGAACGATTGAAATGTTTCGTCTCATAATAACCTTAAGAAAGTATATCAAAGTAAGGGAATCATTATGCTTCTACGAATTTATCAGAGCTCGAAACACCACCACACAAGTAGCTTGACTTACGTATGATAGTCCCAGCACTCGTTCGGAGTCTCGACGATCGATCCGTCGTCCAGGGTGTGGAACGTCGGGGGCGCCCAGTGCGCCTCGTCCATCGTGGCACGGATGGTCTCTGCAAATGCGGAGCAAGCGCTGACGTCACGGGGACGTCATCACAGCCTGACGCCACGGTGCGATTACAAACAACCGGTCCGCTGGCACAGAGCGAGCGAGACGTCTTGAAGTCAAAAAGGTGACCTGAAAAGCCGGCCCCTCACGGGGACCGTCAGGATGTAGACACAGCTTTGGCGACCCGACAAACTTGCGTTGAAATCTGAAGCCCTAGGTACTCTGTTTTTACCGCGAAGCTGAGGGATGGAAGCAAGCATTATCAGACGTCACATACCAAAAAGGGGGGGTTTATTGCAGCCCTCACCTGCGACCGGGACCCCCACGTTGCCGATCTCCGGGTTGAAAGCGTACGGGTAGAAGTCGTCCTCAAAGAAGCGGCTGGGTTCCTGCAGAGGACCCCGAGCGAGCACGCATTTCAGAGCGCTCGCTGACGTCACTCTCGAAGGTGGGGCTGACGCAATCACTAAGCGGGAAAGCTTGTCAAGGCACTCGTTCGCTGCTGAGTCTGCGGAGAGTCTCCACTCGTGAAGTGGGACAGGTCTCGAATGGGTCCGGTGCAGTTTTGTTGAGCGTTGTCGATTCTCTGAGGTTCGAAAGGTGGGGTTCGAAGCAAGAAACTTTATCCTGGCAGCATGTTCGAAAGCGTTACGTCACGTCGTTAAGCCGACTGTGCAAAATCAGCGAAGGCTTTGCAGGAACATCTGGAATCTAGGGTAGGTTCCACAGCGATCTAGACCTAGCATTGTGACCAATTTCTTGACCAATTCAGACACTCGACCATGATACTAGTTCCGTGCTAGCACGCGTGTGCGCTCGTCCTTGACTTGACACATACGTATGTGGCTCATCTGCAAACAGGCGTATCTTGCGCCTAAAATCATTTGACTCGGTACCTTGGCAGAATGTCAGGGTTTGCCAACACAGATTGCCACTTTCTTACTTGGATCGTGTAGGGCCCGTCACGGAAGGCCCCGTCGCCCTTGGCGAAGCCCTCCCACAAAGAGCCGCAGAAGTACTGCCGGGTGCCGTCCAGTAAACCGACAGGGCCCGAGCCGTCATCCAGGCGGAGCTCTTTCTCTAAGGCCTGCGAGAAAGAGACGGATTGAACTTTAGTTGAACGTTCTCGCGAACTTCAGGAGGACCGCTAAGTCTTCCGCCATTATCTCCGCTTATTTGCAAAGATGGTACCCTTGTTTTAACCACCTGCATGTCTTACTGTGCGTAAGACAAGCAAGAAAGGTGTACAAGAGCGTCAAGAATTTAAGGCGGTGCCGCTTGTCCAAATGGCTCTAAACTGTGCTCCCGGATGTTTTGAGGCCCAGTACCGTTCCTGATCCGCTTGCAAACATTCATCTCTCTTAACCGATTTCGGAGACGCACAAGGTGCAGAGTCGATGTTGGGTATCGATAGAATACTAATCCGATGTCTTTGTTTGCTGCGATGGTTGGGAGAGCGCCATCAAGCGCGCGATATGGCTCACCGAAACGTTTCTTGCACGACCTTGAAGATAACGAGACGGGTAGATCGACCAACATCCCATACATCAGAAACTTGTTACTTGTCTCTCCTCTTCCTTGCGCGTTGACAGGCAAACGTCCAGCGAGGCTGCGTGTTCAAAGTTGCCCGAATGCGAAGACACCAACTCTCGACAGCAGGGCATCTTCAACATCTTCTTTGTGAGCTCGCCCCGTCAGTCAAGCCCCTGCCTTCGTCCCCGAACCAAAACGGACGTCTTTTACCTCGTTGATGTCTGGAGGAGGTATCTGCTCGTTCCCGCCAACCCAGAGCGCCAGGCTGGGGCTGTTCCGCAGCAGCTTCACCGTGTCGCGCGCGCACTCCAGGAACAGCGAGTGGTCGTCGGGCCAGCTGGCCTCCGATGGAGGGACGCCCCTGCGCAGGGGAGGGGAACGTGCGACTTCAAAGTCGAAAACTTTCACATATAAGTGTAGCTTCTATTGCAGGTTCGGTGAAACCTGCCCGCCTGACTTGACTTTGCTTTGAGCCCACCGCAGAACTTGGCCGAAAGCGCAGATTTGGGGCCGTTCGATGAGTATCGTCCTAATTATCCGAGGGTCCGAGTTCGGCGCATCGGGCAAAGTATTTGAGATCGGACTTGGGTCAAGCGGCCAGGTTTGACCGAAGGTGTAATAGTCACAAGAAAGTAGCACACTGGCATGCCCGATTGCACCGGTGTCCTGAAGACCAGGGAGGTGTCTGCAAGGGGAAAAAGCTGCCGTAGTGGAACGAGTCGAGGGCCGGGTACGAGCGTGCGTGCTTGTTCTGAAAGCGGGGAACTGTATCATGGTGCTGACAAGTGCCATGATACAGTTAGAGAGCGATCAGTTGGGCAACTAATCAGTACCGATAACATACTTGTATTGTGCCCCGAAAGTTGTATTCCCGCAAAAGTGTGGGCGCTTACCGGCCGTTGCAGTCGCCCGTGATCCAGAACTCCTGCCACACCAGCAGGCCGTGCTCGTCGCATGCGGCGTAGAACTCGGGTCGCTCGGCGAGAGCGCCCCCCCAGACGCGCACCATGTTCAAGCCCATCTCCGCATGGAAGCGCATCTGGCAAGAAGGGTTGCGAGATTGTCGACATTTGATTGATGGAGTTCTCGATTTTGACTTCCGAAGCACGCTGAAGGTTAGGGTTGGCGGTGTTGTTCGGCAAGAGCATTGGAAACAGGGCTTCAAGACGGGAAGGCGTTCCTCAACCGGGTTAACGTTAGTACTAACAAAAGACGGAACTCGGGAGTTTGATAAGATCATGGCGCCACCCGGATGCACGGACTGACTTGAGTAAGAAACCTTCTACAGCACTAGAGATTGTCAACTCGGATTCGCTACCACCAGAGACTGCCAACTCGATTCTGCAACCACAGTATGACGAACGCCTCTACAGCCTTCTGCATTCTCCGCTTCTTAAATTGCCAAATATCGGATAGCCCACCTGTGTTGCTCGCATCACTCAGCAAAAGGAAAACGACAGCGAGAAAACGGAGGGCGACATCTCACCTCCTCTTCGTAGCGCTCTTTGGACAGCCGCAGCATCGCATCGGACACGATCCAGTTGCCCCCCCGGATGAACACGGGCCGTCCGTTGACCTCAAATCGGCGGCCCTGGAGCTTCGGATCGATGTAGCTGGTCACGTGCCGGAAGCCGAAGCGGACCTCGGATGAGTCCGAGTCGCCGTAGCCGTCCAGTACGAGATCGAGGCTGAGGTCGTATAGGGCCGGGGCGCCGAGGCCGTTTGGCCACCATAACTCGGGGCGGTCGAAGTCCAGCTGCGAGTATTGAGAGCAGTCAGTATGCATCTATTTCGCCTTCTGACACAAAGTTGACGCTGCATGATAATCGGGGATTGTCTCAAGGAAGCAGAGTGACGGCGCTGCTACTGAAAATGTCCTAGGAGGTCGCCTCAGAATGTAGAGGCAAGTTTTACGGACGAGCGGACTGAAGAAGAGAAACGGTTGGTCATCTTTTTGATTAGACTATTTCTGGGCTCACCTGTGCAAGGAGGTGCTCGTTCGCACTGCTGGCTTCCACTTGGACGGAGGCGGTGTGAAGACGCTCAACTGAGCAGAAGCCGCCCTCTTTGCGAGTGACCTGCCAAGCACGCCAAATTCCATGTCAGACCAGCTGCCTTAGCTTGTGCAACGAGGTCTAGCATTCTGAACATTTGGTAGGTCAGTTCCTTTCAAACCACCAACCAGCAGCTTTCAACATTGACGGTAGTCGAGCTGGCAAAGTGCCCCTGACTTGCATCGACTGTGTCCGCATCCCCCCCAAGTCTTTCGACCGTCTTGGTACGAGCTTTGACAAAGAGGCTCGAAAAAAGCTCGTTTCAGCTGGCAGCCTTAAAGCTATGCCAGACCTTTGGCTAACACGTGTTGCGAGACTCAAATTTCCAATCTCGACACAACGAACTATGTCCTTACTTTGAGGCTAACCGAACAATTATCAGGGTTCGGAAAGTCGTCGCTTCATCAAATTACGCCACAGGGGTGCTGCGTTTGCCAGGCAACTCTCGAGAAGGTCCAGACAGTCTATCTAACGTGCCGGCTCGTGACAGAAATTCCAAGGGAACTGCCTTCATTTCAGGAGGGGGACTGGTCTCGGAAGCGATTCTTACCGAAAGGTGCACTGTCCCCTTCCAATCACGATCGCTGTTGTTCACGAGCTCTGCAGACACGCACAGCACCGCGCGTGTGCAGTCCTTGTCGTGGAAACGGGTAACCACGTGCGGGTTGCGGATCGCGACGGGCTGCGCAGAAGGCCAAAGTGAGCGGAGGAAGATCGACCGGCGACGGGTTAACAACGCTTCGGACACAGCTTTTCACTTCCTTTCTCTCAGTCTCGGGGATGAGATGCTGCAACTGTGTCTAGTTGCCACTTTTCCGAAAGGTTATGATTTGAATCAGCTGAACGAGCTGCCAACTGACAAGGAATCGGAGGGCGGAATTTGGAGGAAGGAGTTTGGGACTGTGCTCACCCCTGTGATCTCGACGTCCACCTGATCCCAGATACCGGTGTTACGGTCCCTGCGAGGTCGAGGAGCGGAAGACTCTCGATTACCGGAGCGGCAAGGATGCCGGTGTACGAGAGAGCACATGACTGATAAAATCGCGTCAACGTTTGATTCGACAGCACGCCAGAATTTCAGACCAACACAAAGATGCTGAAAGTGGCTCTCTTCCTAACCTCCTTGTCAAGGCTTGAGCACGATCCCCAAAATCTGTTGATTGATGCTCTTGCGGAAGGTTTGAAATGAATATGTAAATTACCTGACAGGGCATATCCAGTCCCAACCTTCCACGTATTGCGCAGCGACGTCGTGGGCAATCTGCACAGTATGCTCAATTAGGCCGAGTCCTTGGCGATGGTCGATTGATGTACTGAATTCTGAGACGCAGGTTCTGATGTAGGCACAGCTCTCGAAAATGAAATAGCAATGTCCTTGTTGACTACCGTAACTTGACAAACTTCCCGCTGGAAAGCTCCAAGCTTTGGCGTCAACGTCTATGAGCTATTGTAGAAAAGAGTACAAGAAAAACAGATTTTTTGAACGGTTAAGCAGTCTGCTCACTTGTGATGGTAGCCATGGTGCACCACAGAGGAGTCACGAATGGAAGAATTCTAGACGAAATAAAAGGTGATCGAAGCTTCCAGCTCCTGGAACCCCCTGACTCTTGCTTTAGATCAAACCCTTCCTTTATCCGGACAAGAAGGCACTTTGCATACACAACACGCACCGCAACTTCTTCCACTTTCTAGCCGCACAAGATCGAATGATGAGACTGTACGAGAATCATCGGTCCAAAGTATGGGTAAGCTCACCTGATGATCTGCCCCTTGTCCGGGTACATCTACACACCCTGGGTGGTCCGGCGGATGTACCAAAACCACGAGCCGATTTTCCTTCCGCTTCTCTGCGAGCGCTGTCACATCTAGAGCCCTCCGCAGAAACATTCCCCTCGGCTGCTCCAAGGGGACTTGTTTTCCATTCAGGAAGACTTCCGCAGAGTAGTTGATCCCTCGGAAGTGGAGCCAGAACCTGGAGTCTGCCTGTCGAAAGAAACGAGATACGTGAGGAGGCTGATTTATTAAGCAAAAGAGGTTTGAATAGTAAGACTGGCGAGATTGTACTGAGCGAAGACCTCGCAACCAGAAAAACTGGATTGCCCGTGACGACATCAAATACAGTCCATTTGGATGCCACCATGATCGAGTCAGCTGCCAGCTCGATCATACCAGGCCTTAAGGAGAGTTGAACTTGTTCTATATACTTCGAGTCTCCAATACAAGCTGAGCTGAGGATGGACATTGAACCCCACATCCGCTGTACCAGCCCCATCTCTTGGTTCCCAGCATTATTGACCAAACACGGTTCTTTGAATATCAAGTAGCAAGAGGATCTTCCAGCGCTGAGTTGGCCCTCTTTATACTTCTGAAAAGGAAGGATGACTCTATGCATGAACTAGATCGGGATTTGCAAACCACTGTGCCTCAAAACACATAAATCCAACATCTGGCAACAGTAGAGGACAGAAAAAAAGGCCATAAGAAGGCCATAAGCTCATCTTACCTTCAGTAGTCTGGCGTTGTAAGGCCATTGGAAGACTGTCCGGAACCAGTACGTGTAGAACTCCCTTCCAGCATGGAAGATGTCGGGAACTTCCAGGTTGTTCAGGCCATAAAGTGGCTCAGGGAATATGCCGTTGTGTACAAGAGTGGTCAACACCCTGGAAATTCGAAAGAAGTCGAAATAGAAGTGAGAAACTGTAAGAGCGGTTTTGAGCCAATGTCCTCATTGTACTTCAAGGGACTTCAACAATATTGCCGCTTTGTAGGGGTAACTAAATAAGGCAGCCTATATCATAACTCTGATTGGGTTTGGAACAAATTCTCTTGATGAAAGGTGGTGCGCAATCTGCTTGTGTGTTCTGCGGAAAGCAGTTCGGACGCAAGCCTGGCGTCTGTGTCCCGTTGTTTTGTGATGACCACTGTCGCCTGGTCAAGGGCATAAGACACGATGTAAAGCTGTTTTCCCCAGGATCCCAGCCTTCAATGCTGACCTTGAAGCTGAATTCCATATAATTGGTAGTCTGAAGTTCGTTCCGAGGCTGCAGCAATTACTATGCAGTCTTGAGTAGAGGCCCTAACATTCTGACTTGCCTCTTGCCCAGGGACAACCCAGAATATCATCCCCTCTTTCAGGATAGCAAGGACATGGTGGCATTACACATGGCAGGCTTCTGGAGGATTGTGAACTTACGTTCCAGGAACAATGGCTGGAACCCATGCCCCAATTGTTCTCCCTGTATCTGCTGTCAGCGCCTCCCCACTTACGTTGATGCTGCTAGCCTTCTGAGCAAGCCAGCCTTGATCCAGAACCAAGCTTTCAGCTCCTGTGATCATTGTGATGGAAGTGGTCTGGTCCAAGGGGCACCCCTGCTTGCTATGAGTGAGATTCACAATAGGACGCTTTCGTCAAGCAAAGCTCCTGAGCTCAGACTCAGAGAATGTGTGCATTTCATTCGTCGCGGTCATTGACCACCACGCCAGATTCACTTGCAAAGATTATTCAGTTGAAAAGACGAAGCGGCATCCAACCTGGGAGCACAATTGGCCGGCATTGCACCATAATTGCAAGCCAACACTTTCACAGCAGCCTGCAACGATTGCTCAAGATGGTGGCAGCTGGTGGTGCACAGGTGCGCTTGTGAGAGATTTGCATATAACAAAAGGCTTATATATCCCCGCGGGAATGCATAGATGGGAAAACATAGATGGACTCTGGCCTGAGATAGGCTTATTAGGCTGGTTCTAAAAGACGTATGGCTGGAGATCTAGTTGAATCGGGTGCTGAGAATTTCAAAAAGCATTCAGAATGCGGCCCTTTACAGCTATATCAGCTGTTGAATATGAGCTAATAAGAGCAAGGAAATCGGTATAAGAGTATGGGAGCTGCCAGTGCTGGACTGATGTCAACAGTGCCATTTGACATGATTTGTACTCGAGCTTTCTGACAAAGTCTGCTCTGGCCAGGTGGCTAAGTTGTGGCCCGTTGCGCTTTGCAAATTGCAGGCAGCTTCCGCCATAGGCATAGATACTTTAAGATAGGTAGATAGGTAGTCATTCTGAGGCTGGCTAAGAAAGGCTCGCACGAATTTCTTCAAAGGCCAGAGGGTGGTGCAACGAGGGACCTGGTCCTCCACCGGGGCGCTTCAGGGTGCATTCTGAGTAGCACGGTCTATGGCTCTTGATTTTGAGAGCAAATGGCACTGTCAAGTCTTGTGAAGTCACCAAGCTTACAGCGCTTGCTCTCCTGGACTGTGGCGAGGGGCACCAGGGCGGACTCATTCTGCACTGGAGGACACCCCTTGAAGCCATCAACAAGGACATGCTCCAGAAAGCAGCTCCTTGTTTCTCCAATTAGAAGCTCCTCATTGCAATTGTTGTCAAGACAGAGTCCTTCTTGGAACATATCTGATCAGCGCTTGCAAAACAAGCAAACACTTTGCGGTGGTGCACAGGAAGGGGCCAGGAAAGCGAGTGGTCTGAACGGTGGCAAACTCCGAGTCCTCGCTCCAAGTGCAAGAGCAGTCAACAATCACACTGTCAGACCATTCACCTCGTCATCCAGACCAGAAGTAGACCCGGCCATGCACGCACTGCTGGGTGACCTCGCAAGCCAAGCCCCCGCCTTCCCCATCAATGGGGATAATATCAAAGTACTCTCATCCCCCAGCGAATACTTCGAAGCACTACTAGAAGGGATCACAAAGGCGCGCTACAGGATCGTGCTGGCTTCTCTGTATCTAGGCACGGATGAGATGGAGCAGCGACTGGCGGATGCGGTTGGGGAAGCAGCCGCCGCAAACCCCGAACTCCAGGTCACGTTGCTGTTTGATGCGCTTCGAGGCACGAGGCCGACCGGGGGCAAAGATGGGACCCCGACATCCACTGCTGACCTCATTTGCAAGTCTGTCCTGAGCAAAGCAGGGAGCTGGGTGAAAGCCAGCCTGTATCACACACCCGAGTTGAGCGGCTTTTGGAAGCGGTTCTTGCCGGCACGGTACAATGAGACTGTTGGGATCATGCACCTGAAGGCGTACGTGTTTGACGACACCACGCTGATGAGCGGGGCAAACCTGAGCACATCTTACTTCACTGACCGACAGGTGAGGGTCGGGGCACGACATTCTTGTATCTCAACAATCATTTCCCGACGATGTTATTGGAACAGTGTTCTACATCTGTTGAAAGAAGCAAAAGGTCGGAGACAAGAACATTTTCAGAAGCTCAACAGCAGATTTTCAGAAGCTGAATGCCGCGGATGCTTGCAGCATCACCAGAAATGTTTCGACCTTATTTTGTGAACTAGTTCGGGCATGTTTTTTGCAAATCCGACATCTTCGTTTCGTCAACACAACCTTCGAAATGCAGAATGTTGTGCCTCCCGCTCAGAGTCGAAACATAATGCTTTCAAAGGGCAGACTCTCCTGAATCTCCCTTCCACAGATTCGCCTTTTTTTACTTCCGCTCTTTCTTTTGAAATACCGTGTGTACTGGTAGCTTGCGGCTCGATCCATTTGAAACATGCCGATGATGTCTCTCGCTTAATCTCCTGCTTCTAGATCGTGAACCGTAGAGTTGGGGGTCATTTCGACTTCGTCCCTCCTACTCGCTCACAAGGGTACGCGAATCAGGTTGTTCATTTCTGGCAACCAGAGTTAGTTCGCTTTGCTGAAGGGTCGTCGAAAAGGAACCAAGCACCTTGGTAATAAACAACAGCGATCCTTTTGCCAAATCTTGTCATTTCTGTCGTCCTAGAGAAAGAAAAAGAAGAATAGTCAATCACTTCCACTGGGACCTTGCAAAGTAAAGCTCTCAGTGAAGAACGCCCCCATATCACATCTTTGGCTCATTCTCGGTCAACCCTCACATGTTACCCCTCCTGCAGTGCTACATGCTATCAGTTCTCACGTATTACCAACGTTCTTCCTTTCAGGGCCGCTATATGCAATTGCAGTTCTGACGTACTTCCCTGGTGTTCTTTTCAGGACCGCTACATGCTTTTAAAGGACTGCCCCGCCCTCGCGTCCTACCTCACCGGTCTCGTTGACACCGTCTCCCACTTCTCCTACCCGCTAGAACCCGACGGCACGCTCGGCCCCCCCCCTTGCGGCGTAGACCCTATCACGGACCCTGAACGCTTCAAACAAACCGCGGGGAACGCCGTTCGGGACTTCGTCAAAACGGCCGCCGATGTCAGCAAGGAGCCTCTCACCCCTCCAGGCGAGCATAGCGTTTCCCCATCGAAGAAGTCCTTACGAGAACGCCTGGAGTCAGATTGGACGGCTTCAGGAGGTCTTCTGCTCGATCGGACGGCTGCGGATACGTGGGTTCTGCCGACCGTCCAGATGGGGCCGCTCGGCGTCCGGCAAGACGAACGCGCGACTCTGAGCTTCTTCCGGCGCCTTCCACGTCATTCGTTAGTGCATCTGGCCAGCGCGTACTTCAATCTTGCGGCGCCGTACGAGGAGGCCCTGTTAGAGGCGCTGCACGAGTCGCTCCGCGTGAAAATAGTCACAGCTGCCCCAACAGCCAACGGCTTTTACGGCAGTAGAGGGCCCTCGGGGCTGATCCCCGGGGCGTACTCTCTCATGGAGCAGCGGCTGTATGAGAGGGCGGGGGGAGACCACCAGGCGGGGCTGGAGATCTTTGAATACAGCCGGGAGGGGTGGACGTTCCACGCAAAGGGGCTGTGGCTTTCACTGGCTGCAGAGGACGGGCGTGCCTCAGAAAACGGACGCGCTTTGCAGAACGGAAGCGTGTCGCGGACCGGACACATGTCGCAGAACGGAAGCGTTTTGCAGCACGGAAGTGTGTCGCAAAACGGAAGCGCCTCACAGAACGGGAATGTCTCGCCTAAGGGAGGCTCCTCGTCGGCTCCATGCCTGACGACCATTGGGAGCCCGAACTTTGGTTTCCGGTCGCTAGATAAGGACCTCGAGTGCCAGCTCTGGCTGCTGACGAGCCATGCGGAGCTGCGAGAGCAGTTGAGACATGAACGGGACCGGCTATTTGAGCAAAGCGCACATGTGAGCCAAAGCACGTTTGAAGCGGGCGAGAGGAAACCTACACTCCTAGTCAAAGTGGCGGCAGCTCTTTCCAAAGGGCATCTCTGAGTTTGGCTAACACCAAGGAAAACCGGACAACGGCCTTTTATGCGACATAGATAGAACCCCGGCGCATTATATGATGCCGGGCGAGCTTGCCTCCAATTTCTAAAATTTTGTAAGCACTACCTGTAAGTTCAGCTCTGGGTCGTCGCGCAGCAACTTGCATTGATTGCACCCATTTTCACTCGCTTTCCGAGGCATATCAGGTACTGTTTGCACGCATGCTTTGCCAATTGGTTTATTGACTTCGAATGTTGGTCAGTTTCTCGCCATCGCAAGGCTCATTTGTTTGGGAATCCATTTCTCGTTCGCGAGCGGTTCGCTTGTCTATCGGACTAGACGGATAGCCAATCGATCACTTGTGTCGATAACATCAGGTTGTGGCCTTATTATCGCGGCGGTAACATATCAGTATTCATGATGGCATGTTTGGATAGTATGGCAGTGGCCCGCGGCGCCCGCACGGCTCCAGTCATATTGTCTGCCGCTCCAGCATTTGCAAACATATATGATCTCCATGCAGGCCTCCAGTAAATACAAATCATACTAATAGGGAATCTATGCATATGTGCACGTTTATCGTCTTAGAGTAATTAAGAAAAAAGAAAGAACACCTAGCTGGCACTTCGAGATCTGCAAGCCAGATGTATCATGGAGTAGCTGACCAACTGTACGACGAGACGGTATGCAAATTAAGATCTTGCATCGGCATCGTGCCACCGCGGCCAGCGAATGATCAGTCAATCCATGCAATCCGGAAACAAAGCTTAATCAGCTCTAGCTACCTAGTAGCTTTTCAGCTTTGGAGCTTGCAATCTGCCTGTCCGCGAGCTACGGTAGGGCCGGCTTCCCAGACTTGTCGTCGGTCGGAGTGCCGTTCCTCACGACGGCACGCCCGGTGACCAGTCAGACCGTATCGAAGTCGACCGTGACAAACCGGCAGCTCCGACCGGGCTCCGACCGGCCGGCGCGCCGCGCCTGTATAATGCACCGGTTTCACTCGTGTCAATCATGCAACGTGGTCCCTCGTTGCCCAGCGTACGTCGCGCCGACACTGCAGCTTGCATGCACACTGAGCGCGCAGCTGAGCCGTTCAGGCTACCTAGCTTGCCAATTTCGCTGCTTCATTTGACCACTCGAGTCGAATGTGGCGGATCTGCAGCTAAGATTATCGAAGATCATAACCAGCGGGTATCGAACTGTCCACTGCGGCTTCGAGCTGCTGGCTGTTATTTGCTCAGCTGCTTGCCGTGCAATCTAGCTTTCGCAGCTTGCTGCCAGAGGCCTTGAGTTCAGATTGCGCTTTCCAATCGTCGAACCTGAGGCGCTGATGAGTTCGTACTTCTCCGAGAGGATTCCTTGCCTTCGTACGCACACGAGAGCGCTGTGTCTTCCTGGCGCGTCAAACCCCGTATTAGAGCATTGCACACGGAACCTGGTTCACCCGCTTTCCAGTGAAACGGACGGGTCGAAGGAAGACCGCTTGTTTTCCCGACAAATCGTTGGAAAAGGGACTGGCAGAAAGAAGGCTGACTCGTTTTCGCAAAGTGGAAGAAGGTCGAGCTTCCAGAGGCAGAAACTTGTTGGGCAGCTTTTGAACCGTTTGAAAGCTGAAGCACATCGAAATTGCACAGCTTGATACGTTTAGAGACTGAGATTCATATTCAGCTAGAGTCACTCGTGCATGCACTTTGGCAGCTGCCTGACAGCAAGACTCCAAGTCCACATTCATTCAGCACCTTTTCTAGCAATGGCATCCCAGGGGCAAGGACCGGCCGTCAAGAAGCAGGCTCCCCCGGAACAGGGGGGTGAACAGCAGCAGCAGCAGGGGGGGGGTCAGCAGCAGGGCCAAGAAGGGGGGGGTCAGCAGCAGGGCCAGCAGGGGGGGGGTGAGCAGCAGGGAGAACCCAGGCCCCTGTCTCTGCAAGAACAGGCGCAGAAGGCGTCCATGGCAGCGGTTCAGGCGCAAAAGCAGGCTCAGGAAATGGCTATGCTAGCGGCGCAGAAGCAGCAAGCGGCGCAGGAGCTGGGGATGAAGGCAGCGCAGGAGACGCAGGTCAAGCAACAGGCGGCGGTGCAGGTGAGCAACTTTGGATCTAATTCCAGGTCTGGGTCTGGGTCTGGGTCTGGGTTTCGGGTTTGGGTGTGAGCTGAGCAAGAGAGCCACTTAATGTCTATAAGAACGCTTCATTTATGCTGACAAAATTGGGTTTGTTGTCTCCCTTTTGCTTTCTGGTTCGATATGGGCTTTCCAAGGGCCTGAACAGTACTCACATTTGCATGCACGTTGAGATAAGAACGAATTGCAGGACTGGTTGGTGGTTGGTGCGAAGCGCGCATTTTCATGGTGTCAGTTTGTCTTCAATATGGTTGATCCTTTTATTGCAATTTTTGTAAGAGTTGCCAAAGGAGGAGAACACCAAAAAGCAGGTGCGATCCTTTGAGAGATAAAGTTACTTGTAGCTGAAAGATTTGAAAGCGTTGGTGTGCTGTTGGTCCAAGATAGTTGGAGACAATGAAACTTGTCGCCGGATTCTCAAGTGAGAGGAGTTCGCAATCGAATATTTATAATGCACCAAAGCTCTTACCTTCTACGGCATCACCTGCTGCGGTGATGTTGCAAGCTGAGGAGGTCGTATTGAGGAATACCGTCATACAATGTGGGGTTTTGACTATGAGCTCGTTTTGGGGTTAGATTGGAGGTGTCATTCTGTGAGGAGTGTCAAGTATTCCGTAATTGTAACCTGCGCTATGTTGTTATAGAAATCTCTCCTAAAATCGGGAAACATCCACCGTTGTTTCTTGAAAATGCATTTTCAGGATTTGTGCACAAGTTGGATGCTTTTATGCACAGATCGAGACACTCGGTTCATTAGAATTTGGTTATCTGTGGTGGGAGTTTTTGGGTCCTTGGGAAAGAGCATACTCCACATGAAGTTGATCCGCACCGATTGAATCGGAGAGCCCCCCCCCTGTGACTTTTCGATTTCGGCTTTCCCCTTCTGTTCAAAGTCTTTTCTCTCCATGGTTGCAACTCAGGGAAAGGTTTCAGAATGAGGCACCTCATAAAGACTGGTCCAAAACATGGCCACAAAGCTTTGCTCTGGTCTCTTGACGCTGGGCTTGATTGAACGTCTTAATATCCACTTCGTGCCAGACATAAAGTGTTGGCACCCCTGCTCTGGACCTCTGACTGCGGTTCCAGAAACGGCTTCGGCCACTGGCTATGTCAATGGGCTTCGCTCACGTCATGGAGCATTTCTAATTTTCTGCTTATGCTCCTTTATTTCATGCGAAGCGAAGCGTGTGCCTCTTGGATTTCAAACGGCCTCGAGGATGGGCAGCTCAATTCGTGGCCAAAGATTACCTTCGTGTCTTCGTTCCTTCAGACCCGTTTCTCAAAACAGGTTTTCAGTCGAGCGAAGTTACAAATAATGAAGCTTTTGTACGTTGTTTTAGCCCGACATTTGTGAGCACCATTTTGCTCCAGCGGCAGCAGAAGCAACTCGATCGCGACTGATGGGAGGGCGCGTTGGATTTCCGTCCTCTCGACACGCTCTTCAAATGACGCAAGATCTTCCAAAAGCTTGCTCTCGCAGTAGTCACTTCAGAACAGGAAGTTTTTATCCTGGACCCAACTCTCGACCCGAAAATGTTTGTTGTCAGACGAGGCGTCAAAGGCGGCTTTAGATACTGGCGTCGCTTTTAATTGCTTGGCAGAAAAATGTGCTCACAGGTCTTTATATTTCTGAGAAACAGTCAGTCTCTTCCTTGTCTCGGTTCGAAAATCGTTTTTGACCGGAGCGCCTTGAGGTATTTCGGATTAACCGTCTGCGTCTTGCTTACCGTAATCCTTTTTGGTCTTCTGGTCTTTGGATGTGTTGATGACGCAACTATCGACCTCCACCAGAGGCGCGCTTGAGTCTCGAAAGTCTTTATTTTTAAGCCTTCTAATTTAGCTGGGGACCCGTTTTTTTATCAAGCGGCCTCGGAAGCCGCGCAGACCGCGGCCAAGGAGGAGACTTGCTTCCGCTTCTCTGTTCGGTTTTTCCCGATCAAAATGCTTTCCTCGACCTCTAGAGGAGGCGCGCTTAGATTTTATCCTAGATACGAAACTCCGCGATCCCGACCCCTTAGCTTACCGGAGCCCGTTTCTGATCCAGGCGGCCTCGGAAGCCGCTCAGACCGCGAGACTAGCTTCGCCTTTCGTCGTTCACTGTATCTTCACAGTCCTCTTGGCGCCTTTTCGACCTCCGCCTAGAGTGTCTTTGACATGGATTCATTTAAGTCCTAAAAATTCTTCAATTCAGCGCGGGTTTGACTGAAACGTAACTGGGGCTTCGTTTCTGATCCAGGCGGCTTCGGAAGCCGCTCAGACCGCGGCCAAGGAGGCGGCCGCGAGCGCCATTTCGGAGCAGGCGGCCGCGACGCGCGACGCGGCCGCGAAGACGTCCGAGGAGCAGATGGCGAAGACGGCGGCGCAGCAGGCGCTGGCAGCGCAAGCGGCGCAGTCGGTGGTCGCGGGGATGCCGCAGCAGGTGAGAAAGGTCTCGCTCTAGTTGTCCTTGTTGGCAGCCCAAGCGGCGCAGTCGGTTGTGGGGAAGGGAAGCCGCAGCAGGTGAGGAAGATTCTCGAACCTAGTTGTTCGCGGGGCAAAGCCCGTTTTGAATGGTTGGGTGGTTTGTATTTCAGTCGCTCTTCACAAGTTCGGGGAGAATTGTACTTCTTCATCAAGTTTTAACAACAGGCGAAATCTTCACCCTGACAGAAAACAATCCCACACGATCAATGTCGTCGATGCTGAGCTAGGATTCCGACTGCGGATAGACTGGGGCAAGTTACGAGGTCAACGCAGCACTGAAAACAATCTCAGCACCCGTTCTTTGAAACATTTGGAAAATGAAGCCAAAACAGTTCGATTTAGTAATTAGTTGCTCGATGAGCGGTGGGCAATAAGGGCCGCAGCAAGTTTAGAAAGGTCTTTTAACTGGTTCTTTCATGTTAGCGAAGGCCGCTGATCGAAGAAGTTGTCATCGCCCCGACGCCCGTCTCAGCCCCGATTGCTCCCCGGATTGTCTCATCTGGGCGCTCTACTGTGCAGACTACGGGCCGCTTCTTCAAAACATCGTTGACACTTTACTTTCGTTTCCTTCCACGCAGCCGCAAGTTGTCGTTGCTCCAACGCCCGTTCCAACTCCAGTTGTCCCCGGTACGCCTCCCCTGGGCGCCGCTCTCAGCCCCCAGGCCCTGGCAGACGCCCGGCAATCGGCGCTGCAAGCCGCGGCCGGGGGGCCCGCCGAGCACCAGGCGTTTATGGCGCGCGCGGCGGCGACGGGCATGGCGGCCGACGCGGCCGCGCAGCTGCTGACGGCCGCGCAGACGGAGGTCGCGACCGCGCAGGCGCAGCAGGCGGCCGCTCAAGGGGGATCGGCGATGGAGTCGGGGAGATGAGAGTGGGTTTGAGTGCCAGGCTGGGGGGTTTTAAGGAAGCGGATATGTGATGGGAGGTGACGCGGACTCGAGTCTACTGTTTTGCCCCTTGAGGAGTTTATTGTGCGAAAATCGCGAGGTTCGGTTTAGTGGACGGAGTAGAGCGCAGGTTATCGGCCGAAAGTGCAACAGCATTGAGGGGCGTATGCGGTCAAAGGTATGCAGTGGACAAACAAACGTCTACTGAAACGCATGCATCAGTTGGCATGAATATATGAATTGCATGTCGCACACGATGGCGTCCCGAACGCATCATCGGGCGCTGAAAGCTCGCATCTGCAATCAAATTTTCGGTGTCTTCATTCAGCTCCAAACCAACTTTAAGGCGGAAACCATCATTTGTGGCAAGTCGCCATGGCTATGTTGTGCCTCTGTTCGTTGGTAACCGGGCACGCGTTAGCGAAGCTCGTGCATAGGTCGACAGTTCGATTTGCGGCATTTGCATGAACAATGTAATCCCATGCTCGGACAGACGCACGTTCCGCAAGACGAGTGATGACGTGCTTCCAATGGGATTGATATCGCTGTCTTGTACGGGTTTGCGAACATATTTGTAACTTTTGGAAGAACATGGAGAAGCGCAACGTATCTCTCGATTACCAATTAAATTGCTACCGGCTTTACATCTGCACATCTGTAAGTGTGAAAACGTTCTGTTAGGCGCCGGCCGTTGGTCGCCATGTAGACCATGATAAAGTGTGTACCATATGTTATACCTATACTGGCAAGCACAGATATATAAGCGAGGCGGACAAGTGCCTTCGAATGTTCAGATTACGTACAATTTTGTCAAAAAGGGGTTTCCCAAACCCGTACAATTCAGGTCGGTAAAAATCAACGCTTTACACGGTCTCAGTTTTTTCTTGACGAGTTGGAAATAATAGGCAAAAATAATTCGCTAGCAAAAGGTACCGACAACGGGCCAAATTGACAATTGAGCTTCGACAGTCGCTTCCGATCCATGCATGGCGGGCCACCCAGCCGATCGTCAAAGAAGTCCAGACATTCGGTCAATTGACAAAGCAACACTTCTACCAAAAGGGACGTGCGGCTTCAGATCAACGGTGCTCGTTTCATGAGTCTACTTGCTTAGAGACTTGTGGCAGTCTCTCAACCCCATTTGAAGTCGGCGAGCGCGCCTATCGGGGAAAGCAAACAGGCCGACAACATAATCGCTCGAATAGTGATTCTACATCCGGATCGGAGATTTCAGGAACTCTCGGCCTACTGCAGTAGAAATAGCTGAGACGGTTCACATACGTCACCTGTTGCGCCTGTCGCTGATCGAATCAATTCAGGTTGTTCTGGTGTTACAATTGGAGACTGAAAACTCTCGTTGAGCGTGGAAGTCATGTTTCAGCTCATCCCCGATACGGTTCGTACATGTTAAGTCCCATTTGGATCGGATACGCTCCCCCGCCCGGAAAAACGCTCCCGCCGCTCGCGCGCATTCCCCCCGGGGGAAGCCCCATCACGCTCGCGCGCATGTCCCCTGGGAAAACGCCAGCGCCGCTCGTGCGCATATCTCCCGGGAAAACGCTGGCGCCGCTTGCGCGCATATCTCCCGGGAAAACGCTGGCGCCGCTTGCGCGCATCCCCCCGATCACGCTCGGGGCGCCCATACGAAAGTCTTGCACGAGGTACGGGTTCTGCTCCAGGTAAACCTCCCCCGACGGTCCCATGACGGTACCAACCGGCTGCTGCGGATACCCCGGGTAAGCTGTACCGCCCATCATCGGCATCAGGGGGGTAGGGCCGCCCATGACAGAATGCCGCGGGAACCCCCCCATGGAGAAACGGGGGTCACCGTACGGAGGATACATCATTTGGGGGGGGACGTTCCACTGCCCGGGTGGAGAGACCGGGGGGCTCAGCATGGCCGTGCCGCTGCTCGGCGATGATGGCCCGGGGGAAGGCGCGGGCGGCTCCTGTGAGCAACGGAAGCGAGAAATATGATCTCTGCAGCAGTTTGATGACTTCGTCTTTGACCGCGTTCGAGGATGAATGAAAGGTCGGGGAGAATTACGAAGTATGTGGGGGTTAAGGAACCCGTCTCGATCTGGCACAGAATGGGATGGCCCCGTTTTCACTCGAAGGAAAAGAAACTAGGTTCACACCAGGCTTCGTTCGACGTAGCGGTCCACACCACGCTCTCCTCAAGTTTCAATCAAGCAGATACGACCGAACGTTTCCTCATATGGATTAATGCTTTGTATTTTGTAGATTCTCGACTCCTGCATCAGCGTTTACGAGCATGCATGATTTGCAACTGTTGTACGTTGATCTCAGTAGCTCCGGAAACTCTTGTCAATGAAGTGACGATCCTTGGCGAGTTGGTTACTTTGAACTCTCAGCAACCCCCAGATCCGCGGATGTAAAAAGATTACCGCTTTGTAGACTATGCACTCAACAAGGCACGATAATTCAATCCACTTTGACCGGCCCAAATTGTAAACTGTCAGTTTCGCCACTTTCGCATCATATCCTTTTCACCTCGCCATCCGATTCGCTGCCTCTCCTCTTCCGCTCTTTCTTTTCGCCCTTCTTTCCGTCCTTCTTTCCGCGCTTCTTCCTGCGCGGCCGCTCGCGCTCCTCGTCCTCCGACTCGCGCGCGCGCGCGCGCCGCCGGCGCCAGTACCAGCAGCACCCGCACGTGCAGCAGAGGAAAGCGCTGCCGCCAAGTGCGCCCCCCAGGATCGCCTGTGCAATTATTCTACATGTCACGTGGTAATCGAGCTATCGTATCTACAATTGAGAAATTGCTAAAAGCGAAGGGCCCTAAGGTGGAAATAACGACTGTGGATCTTCACACACGTTCATTGAAATTGAGATGATGGGAAAAGCGAAGGGCGCCGGGTCGCAACGAAATTGAAAGGAGGGTTTGATTACTTCATTTGCCCGTGGCCAAAGTTTGAGGGCCAATTGAACGGTGAGAATGCTTCCTTTTGCACATAGCGTACGGAGAGTGACTCGGCTTCGACGTCTTGACATCTTTGCCTCTCACGATCTTTTGTTACTCGTCAAATGGTAGACTTTGGGAGCGG
The DNA here is from genome assembly GCA_000708835.1 of Klebsormidium nitens. Classification (NCBI taxonomy): domain Eukaryota; kingdom Viridiplantae; phylum Streptophyta; class Klebsormidiophyceae; order Klebsormidiales; family Klebsormidiaceae; genus Klebsormidium; species Klebsormidium nitens. The sequence continues at coordinate 17,156 of DF237375.1, read as the reverse complement.
GCTGTCTCAACGGCGTCTTTCTTTAACATCTCAAATCCTACGAGGTCTTTTATCGTACTTAACGTACTTGCTGTTCCAAGAGGTTGAACCGGACGCGATTCTCCGGCGACAGAGATGCGATGAATACGCAGTGTTAGTCGCCACCTGACCTTCGAAATTGCTTCTTTCTAAGATCTGGTGAAATCAAACCTACCGCCGTCGATGTGCTGTTGCTCGCCGCCTGGGTTACGACATAACTGGAGCCGTTGCTGCCTGACCCGCTCGGGTTAGCGTTGACCACGGCGACCACCGTGCACCACTGGTACTTGCTGAAGTCCTGACCCGCCGCGGTTTGGTAACCCAAATCGCAAACGCAGCTGGAGTTGTCCGCTGTGGGGGTGCCGTGGTGACAGTTGGGGGCAGAAACGGTCTGGTTCTGCGGATAGTTAGCGAGAACCGGGTTTACAACCGTTGTTATACCATAGCAACCGCAAAAGCAGCTGGTGTTGTTTGCGGTAAGAGGTCCGCGGTGGCAAATGAGAGCCCGGATTGCTCTGGTTGTGCGGACGATTAGGGACGGCCAAAACTTGCATTTGAGGTCGGGTAACCCAGGGTTTGATAATCACGGGTCACTAACCAGAAGCAAATGCAGATGGCGGAGCGGCTCTTATATTACGCACGGTCTAAAGTTGTCAAATCGACTAAAATTTGAAAGATAACATCTTGGTCAGGACTGGTAAGCGATTGCTACGATGAGACATCCTAGCTGACCTCTAAGATTCCCGCTTAACTAAAACAACATGGTCATTTTCTTGAGGACACTCACCGCGCTGGGCCCCGCCACCAGAACGCCCCCGCCGCTGCTGCCCGAAGGGGTATTGCAGTTCTGCGAGAGAAGCTCACTGGTCAGCAAGCGACGGCGGGGACACGTGTCAAATCAACTTTATCAACTTCCAGATCCAGAGCTCATGTTAGTTGGTGTGTCTAGACATTGATGGGTTCTGAAACATCTCCACCGTTCAGCGTTTACGCTGGCCGGGCCCTCTAGTCCTTCGTACAAATATGGTCAATATCTTGAAACTGCAACATGATCAAAGCGGAGAAGCAATCAACCGTTAATTGCCACCAGAAGCCTTCGGACCGTGCGATCGTGGTACACGGAGCGTATTCTCACCAGGAGGCAGTCGGTGGCGGTGGTGGCTATGCAAAGCTGCGTCACCGGATCATACACCGGCTTGCTCGCATACTTCTTGGCGCAGTCAACTTGGACGCAGCTCGGCCGGTTCACACCGTCGTTCACCTGAGTTAACGGAATCGGGTTTGTCAGAACGGGCAAGTTTTGGCTTTCGGGGTCTTGAAGCCTAGAATGGGGTATTCTTGGGCTCTGCTTTTTTGGGCTGTTTAGTTGTCGTTACCTTCGACCTGGATGTAGTGCGTTTGCTCGGAAAAACGTTCATCTGGATGTGGTTTGATTGCTTGTAGCCAGAAGTTTTCTGCTTCTCCCAATAATAGAAACCGCCGTTCATAACAAAAGAGTAAATCCTTGAGAAAACCTCTGACCCGTTACTACTGCCTCGAGAACGTTCTCCTGCATTGAAGAAAAGACCCATAAAGCTGAAATGCTAGATTGAACATCTCGTGACATTGCGCTGTTGCCAAAAGAGGGGCTCGAATGAGACAGGGGAAATTCGAGGGGCACTCACAAAGGTCTGGTCGATTGTGCAGTTCTGCTGGCACGACGGGTTGCCCAGGTAAACCACTACAAAGGTGCCAGCTGGACATGATACTGCACGGAGGAGAGCGCAAAACTTCGACGCGATGAACACTCGTGTTTTTCGAGCCCATTGTTTCATACAGGATCAGATCCGGGCATCAGAACCTTTTCGAGGCTCGGACCAAGTAAAGCGTTCCGGTTTCTGGGTTCGGGACGTTCCTATCGAGCTCAGTTTGTACCTTCAGCGTTACTTGACAACTCTTTATAGAATGGACAACTGTTCCGCTTTGCTGTTTCTGACCATCATCATCCCCGGATTCACGTAACAAAGAAAGCCTGGCTCTTTGTCTGACTGCAACGAGTTCCTGCAATACTGTCCTAAAATAGCTTGATCTCACGTTCCAAGCTGTTCGTGTTTACCTGTTCCTGATAGGCTAGCTGATCTGGTCGGGGCCGGCCGTTCCGCGACGGAGTTGTTCAAGTATAGGCGGAACTGAGACGGAACGCCGCTCCCGGCGCTCAAGCGGAGATCGCACCACGTGTTAGACGCGACAAGGTCCTGCAAGAGATGCGTCCGATGGAGTCAAAATCAATCTTTCAGCGCACAGGCCGAGCTACTCGGATGCGAAGTATTGTTTGTGACTTCTATACAGCGGTCCTATGACGTCGATTTAAAGCGCTTGACATTGTGCAATCTAAACAGAAGATTCAGCGCTTTAGTCGGCAGCCGCAATCAACTTCCTCGAGATCAAGTTTGAGGGCTCGTACTCGCAGAATTGACCAGAAATTCTTTAGCCGACATGGGCTAGCCAGCCCCAGAAGACAAGGAGAAATGGATTTCATGTATCTTAACGAAGAACGGAACGGCTGAATCAGGAGTTCCGCTGGGTTCCGTCCGTTCTCACTTGCTCAGCGGAAAGCCCAAAGCGCCACCCTACAGCGGAACCGATGGCTGAGGATCTCTCCTCTCCATCCGTGCGACCGAAGACGGTGACTGCCTACAAAACGGAACGGAAAGAGCGTAAGGAGTGTCTGACGAGGCTTTAACCGCCTCGCAGAAGGGTGGTTAACCTACTATGTTCCAGGTTGTATGACTGCCCTTTCAGTTCAAAGGGGTTGATCGTTGAATACGAGATAAACTCACAAGGCGGCCGCAATTCGGACACGAAACGGTCTCCATGACAGGGCGGCTCAGCCTGTTGATTTGGCGACTTCGACGAGTGGGCGCCTGCGGAATATTATTAGCTTTGGAGTCCAACAATACGCCCGGCTTCGATCATGTCCCCAGCTGCAGGCGGCTTGGATTATAAGCAAGCAGACGTGATGTGACATCTGTGGCTCAATCTGACCGACTTGAATTGAAGATGAGGAGTGACTCTGCTAATGGTATTGGTTGCGCATGCTCGGGACAGCCCACCTGGCAACCGCTCCCCGCCGGGGTGCAACACGTGGTTGGCGCCAGCGTCAGCGTGACGTCAGCTGTGCTGGGTGCCAACCCGTTGATATCTGCGAAAGAAAAATCAGGTTTACCTGCCGCAAAACAGAGCCTGCTTCTGGTTCTTGTGCTTTTTCAACGGGTGGGGAAGGGATCAGGCATGCAAATGAGGAAAGAGGTGAACGGTCAAAGAGGGCTGCTCAATTTGATGAAGGGCTGTAGACGAGGGCTGCTCGAGACCCGCTCAACAGCCACCCGTACTCTACTTGAAACCAGCTCAGAACTCGGCAACTCGTAAAAAAGAGGCGACCACCTGCCACCTGACTGGTAGGCAGATGTCGCTTTATCAAAAGACGCAGGAGCACCTTGGAAAAAACACGACTCGAAGATTTCGACGTCAGACTCAGGCGACTTTCACGAGCAGCATGACGAGGATGCTACCGAGGTTTTGCCGCCCCTTCTCATCTTTTCTACTGAAGTTCGCTGCTCTCGAAAGTGTGATTCATTGTATGCTGCGCAGCTATTGCACAAGCCAACTTCTGTGTGGAAGTCGCAAAAAGCAACCTTCCGACGATTCAGAAAGCTATTTTGCTTCCGGTTCGGAGTGTATGTTGGAGAAAGCTCGACTAACCTAGGGTGCCTTGAAGCCCTGACGGTCCGACAGTCAGTGTATACACCTGAATGAAACACGGATCAGATCGCTCTGTTAGCAGCGCACCTTTTAGATGATTGGCGGATCATCCAGCCGTGAACACCTGCCGAATCGAAAGGCGAAGATGGGAGAGCACTGCAAAATCCGTTACCATCCGTCCATTCGTTTCCGGAAACGCATTCCGTTCTGATCTTGACCTAGTGTTGACAGACATGTACTCGACCTAGCAATCGGCGTATGTTACTCTGTGGATAAGCGGTGTTTACAACTTATTATTCAAAAAAGGAAAATAATTCCGTCAGCATTGCACGGGCTCCATCAAAGGCTTACTACGTTCCTCATACCGCCCACCGTTTCCGGGCCCGCCAATCGCACCGCCCCCGCGGCAGCGTATGCGTTAACTACTGCGAACAGGAACCCAAGTCCCACGAGAACGGACATCCGCTCACAGCCCCGCATCGCAAGCCCCATGTTTCTGAACCGTTCGCTCCCTAAACCCCAAACTTTAGTCCCCTATGACATCCCTCTTGCTGGAGCCCATCTTATTGAAGGGCCCTTCCCAAAAAGAACATCAAAGGAACGTACTCATTTGCCATTGATGGGCGCTTCTCTAAAAGATAAGGACGCATGAAGGAAACGGTGGAAGCGCCCCCGGTTTGGGTTTGAACCTTAAGAGGTGTGGTCTTGCGACCTCAAGTTTGATTGTGTCTGCAGACGTGCACCCCTCACTTCTCAGCGTGTAACGGTCGATTCTCAAAGGTGACCCTACCGAGATTTTCTTGCAATTCAAGACGGGGCTAACTCTTTCCATCGAAACATGCAGAACTGCAACGGACAAAGGTTTGATTCTCTGAAGTTGGATCCCAATGATGCAAACTTGAATCTGACCCCGTCGAGGGACTACCAATACTGTTTCAAAGTTTCTTGGGAGCCTTGAAAGACGACCCAGTAATCTTTTTGACTCAATTCGTCGGAAAAGCGTACAGCCTCTTCAAGGAGCAATGGGGATAAGTGTTCGACCAAGTCAACGTGCACCAGAAGCAGTGAAGCTGACGCCTATGATTGAACTGACAGTATGCAACATATGCGCGGTTACAAACGTAAGCCTCTTCGATCTCAGGTGGATTATCAAAGGTTTTAAGTGTCGATTTTGTCGTTAGTGTCGGAAACTGAAATGACATGCTCATGTTCTTCAATTCTCTATAGAACGGTAGTCGACGTCTAGCATCCAGGACCTCGGACGAAATGGTGACGCACGACGGCCAAGATGACACGCAACCATAAAACCATAAAACGTTTCTCAGAAACGTCAGGAAGACCGGCGGCTTCAGCAGGCGGCCGTTTCTTATCATACCAGATTGAGGTGAGATTGAGTAGCTTATTCGCTTGCACTGACAAGATATAACGAGTTTGTGACTGCACTTCTTTGACCGATTGGAATCCCATTGGAATGCCGGTGAGCCGGTGGGCTGTGGCACGTTCAAACAGATTGCCAATTGGGAAACCGGTCCCAAAACCTCCTAGCAGATCTCTACGTACAAGTTTGCCATTGTACCAGTTTTGCTTCATGAGGATCTGTAGAAGAGTGTTGTAGATGGGACCAAAGTTTATGGTTTCACGTGCCAGTGCAAATCTGCAGTACAAGCTGACTCATATACCGGTATTTGAAAACAAATCTACACCCACAGGTGGTGCACAGGTGTACCTACTTCGTGTCGATCACCGCAAAGGCTCCTTCACAGCTCAAAAACTTTATCATCGGAAATTGAGGGTCTGGACTCTGCACGTTGTGGTAGACCCTACGAACCCACAACCTTCAAAATTGACCCGGGCAGAGCCGCGCGAATACACTCAGTGAAATTTTGTCGCACTATAAACTGGCGACACTTAGCAGAATTTCGGCACTTTGTCCTGGAATCCAGTCTGCGTTTCAGACCTGTAAGGGATGCCCTGGTCCCCCGGGTAGGCCAGTCAGACCATAGCAGGCCTGTTTTTGGCCGCAAGTCCGCCCGGTAAGGTTCACAAGCTAAGGTATCTACCGGGGACTTCTGAAGCCTAGAGGAGTTCTCCGTCGACCCCCAGGTCCAATGCACCCACCGGGCGGACTTGCCGCCAAACATAGGCCTGCTATGGTCTGACCCGCTCGACCGGGGGACAGGGCACTTCTTGCAGGTCTGAAACGCAGACTGGATTCGAAGACAATCTGCCGGAATTCTGCTTAAGTGTCGCCAGTCTACGGTGCAGCAAAAATTTACCGAGTGAAACTTACGCGACCGCGGCGATCGCGCCCGGGTAAATTTGAAGGTTGTGGGTTCGTAGGGTCTACCGCAGGCGGTCGTCGCATCGTAAAGCGCGACGTTTCAGCTTCCTGGTCGGAAGAACTACGCGATACCCTGGACTAGAGCGAGTCACGACCGTCCGATGACGAAGGTCCACCTGCAATTGGAGCCGTCGGATGAGGGACTACCGAGTTGACGTGGCCAACCAGTGAGGCGAAAAGAAGGTCAGCATCGACGGTCGAAGATACGCCCCGACTCGAACATTACCAGCTAAGCTGAACCGCTCGATACGGTCTTGAAAGATATCCACGGTGCAAGGAGCTCGATGATGGGGCCACGCTTTCGAAGCTTCTGAAACGCCTTGCTTGGGAAGACAAATCTTTTTCGCAGCACAAGGCTCATTGGATCTTCGTAGCTTTGTGGCGCTTTCTCTTGTTGTGTGACTCTCTCTCAGGTGTGGACGTGGATTTTGTAAGCTCTCTCTAAGGGTTTGGCTGTTAAGCGGGCAGGAATCTGGAAGAGAGTTTTGAGAGGAGAGGGTTTCGGAGGCGCCGCTGGAAAGACGGTTCTTTGAACGTTGTGAAAGCAGACGGGAGCGCAAGGTTTGCTGTAAAGCAAACGCGCTGGGCATCAATGTAGCCTGCAAAGATGGCAGGGTTTATCCTTCCAGAGGGGGGCCAGGAACCTCCCAGTCCATCAGATCTGCAGCATGCAGGGAGCAATGGCAAAGCAAATGGGAACCATGCTCTTGTCTCTGCGGTGGATGCACAAGCAAACCATCTGAAAGTGGGGGTCAAGGAGAGTCCGAAGAGGAAGAAGGTAAGGGGGCTTTTAAGCAGTGTGCTCGACATTCAGCCCGGGGTTTGGGCTTGAAGCCCTTTTGGTGCTCCCAGAATACATAAAAACTAGAGTGTAGAAGCTAAAGGAAAGCTTAAAGTAGCCTCTTGGCGGTCCTTCAAAACTGGTATCAGGGGTTTAGTGGTGGTTTAGGGCAAGGTATCCGAGTCCTTGGGCCTTCAAATGAGTATCTTGAAGATACTCATTGGTAATGGCGCTTGCGAATTGGCCTGAACTTTCAACTTCTTTGTCTTTTCAGCTGTGGTTTTGAATTACAAGTTGAAGGAAGCTTATCTTTCTTATGCTCTTCAGTTTGGAACTTAAAACTTAGATGAAGATGGTGTTTAGACAGCTCAGAACACAGCAGGTGAAACACCTGCAGCTCGTCTTCAGTCAGGTCAAACTCTTTGACGCAGATCTTGAGTGGACATCTGTTGGAGCTCATGCCCGGAAGTTATGCAGGTTTTCTGGCAAGTTCAAGTTTCCATTTCCATTTAGGGTTTCTCCTTCTGGCATTGAATATAGTTATCAGCCGATTCGCTCTAGACCACATGTCAGACAACTCTACCACCATCCGCGCTGCAGCCAAAACTGCTAGGAGAAGCAGGCCAAGGGTAATAAAAGGGTTCGCGACTGTCACAGAAGCTGCTTTTTTGAGTGGGACAGAAATAGTCCTAGTTTCATGCGCTGCTACATGGGCCGGTTTTTGCCCCGGTTTTTCAAACAGCTCAAATTACGTGGCAGTTCCAGAGTCTAGTATTTGATTTGGCGTGATTGTTCTATGGCGCGTTGTGTGCAGGCCAGTAAGATGGCTAAACTGAAGCAGAGCAAACTGGATGCACGAAGGGAGCAGTGGCTTTCACAAGGTCAGTGGTTTCTTGCTTGATCGACATTTTGAAAGCCCTTGTAGACAGTGGAGATGTCCTTTTGGGACAGGGAATAGCAAGGGTTTTGTGCGCCGGTGGCAGAATCTTTGATTGAGGGGATTGTGCACAAGTGAAACACTGCGAGAATTTCTCGATTTGATGTCAGGCTAATTTGTGAATGACAGTTTGGTCTTATGTTGTTGCACTTCCGGTTTTATTTTGTGGGTTGCAAGAAGTGACGTGGCACTTGAAACGTTAGCCTTCCATCTCTGAGGCCCCGGGATTTCTGATCAACTAAAGGTTGGAACCTTCCTTGTACTAAGCGATTGAAAACGAAACATTTAGTATTCTTCCAGGCTGCTGGTCTGCAGTCATTCACTCAGCAATAATTTGCAGAAGCTCTTGCGCTGGTACTTTTCTCTAAAGGAGGAAAAAGAGACAACTTGGGATTTTGGTTCATTACACGTTGGTTGTTGCTCTTTCTTTTCATCTGGACGCAACAATGTCGAATGCAGCAGCTTCTGACTAGGCCTTCTATTTTTGGGCACAGTCTCAGGGAGAAAGAGTCCTCCTAGTCAAGTGTCCAGCAACGGCGATGTCTCTCACCCTTGCGCGGGGGAAACGACCATAGACGAGAGCTTTCCTGCGGAAAGCACTACGCCGAGCAATACAAGTGGGAATGGGACTGCCTCGAAAGCTGTTTCGTTTTGTACGGAGTCAAAGGGGCATAGTAACGGTTCAGGGTCGGATAGCAACGGGCACAGTAAAGACAGCAGCAACGGGTATCATCATGGGGGGGAAAAGCCGGTTTTGCGGCGATGGCAAACGCAGCCCGCCCTCCGGTCGTTGCACGATGAGGAGGCTGCGCCGAAGGATGCTGCGACTAGTCAAGCGCCGCAGCAGAAGGCTCAGAAGGCGAAAATGAAGAAGGGTGTGCGGCCGCAAGAGGGGCCCGAGAGTAACGAGGGTGGGGGGGATGCTGACGACTGGGAAGCGGCGGCGGAGGCGCTTGGGGTTGTGGTCCCTGAGTCGGGTTCGGAAACTGGGGTAGCGAGCGAGAACGGGTCGCACAGTCACCTTGCGGGGGACGAAAGCGGGGTTTCCACGGCGAGCGAGGGGGCGTCCCCGCGCACGCAAAACGGATACCTGACCCGGAGGTTAGCGCCCGAGGTCCCAGACGCGTGCGCGCGGCATCACCATAGGGCGGGGGCCGGGGGCGCGTGGCGGCAAGATGACTCGCACCGCCCCGGCACACTCCCGCGCCTCGAGAAGTTCAACAGCTTTCCAGTAGTGCCGCACAATCACACGGGGTCCATGTGGGAGGCAACAATAAGCAGGACGATGTGGGGGTCGTCCGCGGCGCCCGCGACGTGTCCGATTTGTACAGAGGAGCTCGATTTGACGGATACTTCGTTTGTGCCGTGCCCGTGCGGGTTCCGGTTGTGCTTGTTCTGCCACCACAGGATTGCTTTGGATGACGGGAGGTGTCCAGGTTGTAGACAAGCGTATGTGAAAGTTGAGAAGGTTGAGAAATACATTCAGGTGCCGCGATCGCACCTGGTGCGCCTGAAAGTCTAGGTCAAGTTGCGGCTGAAGAGATAGTGACCGAGTTGGAGTTTTGATCGATTCCTGTCATGAGCATTGAAGTTGATATTGACGGCATACCATGCGATCTGTGCTGCATCGTCGGAATACTTTGCGTGCTTTGTCCGTATCAGTACCTTGAGCCAAATGCAGGTGTGATCCACACGGTTTTCACTGGTTGATTTGATTGCCGCCTGCCATGCAGTCTTTTTCCATCCGTGCCTTCGTGACACACACATCACACAGTCTACACGTTGGAGCTGGTGGCCGTAATTGCGCTCAGAATCCTATCAACATATCAAGTCAACGTGATTAGCCCTACAGACCGGCCTATAGGCGCTCCCGCACGATCATTGCGCAATTGGTATATTGATTCACATGTGCCAGCTAGCCGTTTATTAAGTTCACCGCTGCAATGATTGCAAACTTATGGTGAACAGAGGCGGCTGGGCACAGCAGGCCGGCCGTGCCAGATTCTGGAAGATGGTATCCATCAAGTAAGTGCGGAGACTTTTACTACAGGCAGAATTTGCATGAGCAACGCGGGGCCCAGAAAGAATCTGTTGCATGCAGCTAGGCCAGTATACTTATACGGCCCTCAACATGATCAGTACGATACATATATCGTTATACTTGGTGTTTTGTGTAATGATGAACTTGAGAGTCGGGGTGCATGGTTTAGATTGCCTAACCCGAGTCTGCACGTGTGCTTATTAACCCTACAAGGTAACTTCACCAAAGCGCTAATCCCACGCAAACCCGTCAAACAAAAGCAACTCGAGACAAGCTGCATACTACTGTAGCTTGATAATCCATGCCAGGCTGATATCCTATTTCGAGAGCTATGCACGCAATCGTGTAGTCCAACCTGCCCTTCCTGCTTTGTAGTGTACAACTTGTACGTTGCTGTCACGGTGAGCCCTATCGTAGTGTACAGGCGCAGTGTCGCCGATAGTTGCAGGAGACTGTACACGGCTGTCAGCGGGGCTTGGTCTACGCTATGAACAATTAAAGCACCCAGTCTAGAGTTACTGCACAGCAGACCAGCTATTTAACGATGCGAACATGTACACTTGCGCGGCCGAGGGGTGATTTCTCGTCCTATACCTGCTCGAAAGCAGGGTTTCAATCTCATCAAAGCCCTCAACAGGTTTATGGGCCGCTTCTCAATGTAGGCCCCCAACACCTTGGACAACCCGTTCTCGCGAACCGAGCCTTCTGGTTTACGCAATTGTTCAACCAACCTATCACGACCGCCCCAGCCACCGCGGCTGCCGCTGACTCTCCCAGGCCGTATCCACCTGGAACGCGGCATATGCCCCCCTCAGATCCCACCCGCTCTGCGCCAGGTAGTATCTGGCAGTCGCATCGTCGACTTTGATCCCTTTCCTCAGCGTTTGCACCATCTTCTCTCGGAACCGCTCTTTCGACCGAGCCAGTGCCCCAGCGTTTTTGCCCCCCTCGGCTGCCTCGGTTTGCAACGACTCTTGGCCCCGGGGGGATCCCCTTACGTAGAGAACGGCGACTTCGCGACGGGAGTAGTTGTCGGTCTCGACAAAGCAGTCCTTCCCCTCGAGGAACTTGGCGTCAGGGACCGGGATGAGCAGCCGTTCCCGAACGTGAATTGAATGCTCGCTGATGATGTTGTTCTGTCGCTTCACAGCAGTCACCTGAAAAAGAAAGCCACCTGATAGAATGAGTCCTCCCTTTCAATCAAGAATAGCAACGAGGGGACGCAAGACAAACACCTCGCAAACCTCGATATTGGTCAAATGTGCGTTCACTTTTGACAGAATATCACTTCATTGCGGCCCGGGTTGCTTGCGAACCTGCACTGAAAGAGAGGCTGCAGACGGGGTCACCATTCAGTGCAACCAAACGAAATGCTATTTGAAAAGCAAAAGGGGTCTCAAGAGATGGCAATAGCAACGAGAGAATGTTCCCCATCTACACTGTCACTAGCCTTGAAAAGTAGCCTCTCCGGGGATTTCTCACTTTTTCTTCCCGCAATTAGTTTAGGTCCTCCCCGTTTTCATCCGTCTGGTCAACTCGCACTGTTTGGCGCATCTTCATCCCAAGACCTGTGATACAACTAGCTGCGGGTCGAGCAGTGGAGTCTCCTGGGACAACAAGCCTGCACTCCGCTCATTCTCGTGACAGAGCCCACGTTGGAAGCCAACTCGTGAGCCCATGTAGGAAACAACACGATCATTTTCCTTCCAAATGTTCCTATTCTCTCACCCATCCTGCAGTGCAATACATCGTCCTTTTACATTCTCTCCCCACATTCCTCACCTCAACCCCAAACTTGATCGCCAGCGACACCACCGAATCCTGCGGCTCCAGCCTGTGCGCCACCACAAACTGCCCGAGCCCCCCTCGCCAAAACGCCCGGGACACCGGTTCTCCGTGCACTTTCCTCAACTTCCAGCGGTGCACAAACGACGCGGCCCAAACTTGGGGGTCGCTTATGACTCCGCTCCAGACTTTGCACACTCCCGCCGCTGCGGGGAGGGCATCCAGAGGGAGGTGCGAGAAGATCTCGCGCCAGAGGTCGGCGTCGAGGCCGAGGTCTCCAGGGAGGAGGGCGGAGTCGGATTGAGGGGTTTGGCTGTCCTTCCAGGGGGTTTCTGGGGACTGACGTTGCTGATCGAGCGGGTCCGAAGAGCACGGAAGGTGGTTAAGCGGGGGAGAACTGCAAACACGAGAGTGCATTTAAGATGAAGCAGGAAGAAGACTCGTTTTACAGGGGCTTAAAATATCAGAGACAGACTCATATTGAGGAGTAAGACAAAGATTGAACAGGATAGTCGACAAACAAGCAGGTCTCCATTCGAATATAGAACGATTGCAAACCAACTCCAATCTCGCAGCGCTTTCTGAGGACCAAAACGGATGCCACAAAGGTGACAGCAAGAGCACTCCCTGCCCAAGGACCTTTATCAAATCCCGAGCCCACCCTCCCGCTGACTACCCCACTTCACAACTAAAAAACAGAATCTGGATAAATAGGGCATAAACGATGCAATCCATCATCGGAGACAGTACGGCGGGCTTGCCTGTTGCCCTCGGCGCCACCCTCGCTTAGCTCAGCGGTGGGCCTGCAGCAAACTGCGTCAGCCTTTCCCGGGCAGTCTTCTTCGAGTGGGGCTGAAAGACCGTGCCATCGGCTCGTCATTGAGCAGGGCAGACACAGGGGTTGCTCGCTTGGAGCCATCAGAAGTCTGAGGATCAGAAAGTGTTGCCTCCGATAGCCTGGTGTGTGCCCCACCCGTCAGACCCTTGGATTACTGGTCTCTCAGCATGCGCAACTCCGCCAAGCAAGCGAAGGAGGAGACAACCTTGCAGAACTTCAAGTTCAAGGAAGAGCCTGCGTTCGGCCATGATGATGATGGATGACGCGAAGGCGGTTCCGAGCCTGTGTAAACAAGCAAGAGCCGGTACATATGCCGTCCCGTTCCAAACACCGGCACCCAATGGTCCAGGTACCGTACCGGGAAACGGCGCTACCCAGTAAAAGCTTGCCGCTCATTGGCCTTTCAAGGAGTTTTTTCACACTTTGTTCTCGCCTCGACTTCGTTCTTTTGAGTTCGAAATTTTGGAAGTGGGGGTAGGACATGATGACTTGGCAGTTCCAGAGTGAATGATAGTCGTCACATTCTCTGCAAGACGCTTAGGCTAAGCATCACCGGCCGATTTCAAGAAGTGGCTTCTATCGGACGATGCAGATGCAATGTCTGGCTTGTTCTTCGCGACACTTCGCCATGCATAAAATGCATTTTTTTTTTTGACACACATATTCGAGCGCTATATCCTTCCACTCTTTCCGACGTCGAAACATCATACTCAAGTGTCAAGAATATAGATGCGCAAAAGAAATAGAAAAAGTCAGAGGCTCGGGAGGCTACTTGAGCCTCCTCTCCGCCTCATGTTACCTTACGTCGTTTCTGCGGTCTCCTGGTCAAGGTATTGCAGCCATCTCGGGCAAGACGTTTGAGAATGCGAAAGTCTTCATCATCCAGTAAAGTCATTCTGAGTTCTTTTCTGATGGACCATTGATCGTTCTAGTCCCGGAAAAGCTCTGATTCTCTTGGCAGTTATGCTGTCCATTATAGACAGACGAAACCTCTTTGGTTGTTGGTCATTGGAAACTTTTGAGTTGTGGACGCGTTTGTTCCTTTTGGTTTGCGAGTTCGATTGTTGTGGGAGCTCGTCGTGACTTGGAATTTGGATCAAGGAGCGATCATTGACTTGTTGCTGAGCAAGTTCTCGCGTTAATCGTTCATTAGTTGTACGACCACCGGAGTAAATGAGGGCCTCATAATGGTTTCCATTGCAGTGAATAATATGGATCATATTTGCGGATTTGTTGGTTTGCGGATCATAATTAATAATATCCATTGGTTTCCTTGTTTCCAATTTCCAAATCAAAATTGGTAGTTGCAGTATTTGAGCTAGCACGTTTATTTCAAGCTGGGTACCCCATTTGCCGTTTTGACTCATGTAGTTGCAATACATTTGAGCGTTTGAAAATAATTCAACAATGTTGGCGTCCAATGAGAGAGCGTCTGGCTGGTCGGGTTTATGACAAAAATTTGCGTGGATCGAATATCTGTCCTAGGATAACGCTATTTGACGGACACATCTTTGTCGCAAAGACATATGTTGTAGTCCTGGCAAACCCTGCGCAACGCATATTGATCGAAAGAGGCAATTGCCGTCAGGTTCGATGCTAAGCCGCGTAAAGGTCTCATTGAAAATGTTGTTCAAAGGTAAAAAGGAAGTTTGTTGCAGTTGTTGGAAAGTTGACAAACTTTTTTGAAGGCGCAACATTTTTGGACCCCGTGGCAAAAACGATGATTGTAAATCATTTTGTTGAGAATTTGAAGTTTGTCGTTTGCGCTTTTGATCAATAGAAGTAACTGGAAAGACAGGTTTACAAGGTGTCGAAGGCTTCATATTTGCAGCGGAGTTGAACTGCATTTGAGCGCGGATCGTCGTTTTCTTTCTCCTTTTCTTTCCAACTTTAAGTGGATTTTTTAAAGCTACATTGTTAAGGTTATTTAGATTAGCCGCAAAATCATCGTCATTTAGCTCGTGAAGAGGCACCGGGCGTGCAAAAGTTGAAAGTCTTGCTCGAAAGTCGACTTTTCCAATTGCCATTTTTGAACAGCGAAGTTGCCATAACTTTTGATATGAGTATGCTAAGTGCTCGTGGATACTACAGCCTATTTTAAGAATGCATTTCTTGTCATGGAGGAAACTACTGAGCCAAGTGCAAAACTGTATTGGAATCTGGGCAGCGCTGAATAATCGGTAATCCTCTGGATCAACATGGACGGGGAACAATAAGCTGGAGACCTGTTCCGTCACTGTTTGTTTAGTTGGAAACGTATGGCCAGCCGAAAATGCAGATTTTTTGAGTTGACTCAGGATTGTTTGTACATTTGCAATTGTTTCATCTTGGATTGCTATATGAGACGCCGCAAAATGTGGACATTGAAAAAATATGTGCTCGATGTTTTCATCGTCTGCCTGACAAAATTGACATTGACGATTGGGATATAATCGCGAGCGTGTGAGATTCATTCGATGATTTGTTGGGAGCGTTCTACCAAGAATTTGAATGATAAATCGTTTCAATGATTCTTTACCGCGCTTTTGATGAAGAGTTGAAAAGGATGCCTCTTGCCACCAGATACTCGGAGAGAGCATATATAAATGCCATTTTCCTTTATATTTGTAATGTTGGCATGAATCCTGAAAAAGCTTGTTATACATTTTCCACAGGCTGTTTTTTTCCGATAACGGAGGCGTATCAGGTGACGAGTGACTATGTTTGTTTAAAACAGTGTTTGAATGGAACATCCTTTCATCTGGTATGGAGGGTCGAGGAAGAGACAGAGTAAGACTTGCTTCATAATCGGCCAGCTGGCTGAATTTGTGTAATCTGGACAAACTTTGATATGCCGCTCTGTGCACCGTGACTTCCTTTCTTAACATGGTTTTGCAAATATACTACTCGGGTTGTATCCTTGCGTGTTTGAATTTCATGAAGTATACGCAGCAAAATTGATCGGTTTGACAATTTTGCAATCTCATGAATTCTAGGCCCAGGCGATGTTGGAATTGCCGAATATCAGTGACTAGTTTTTGACAATCGGTGTAGATTGTTAAGGGACAGTTAACATCAGCGAGTAATAGTGCGCCGAGAATTGCAAAGCCCTCGGCACGCTCAATGGTTTGAGCACCCGGGATTCTGCCCTTATAAAAATAAGCATCTTCTCAACGTACTGCTGCTGCAAAACCTTGTTTTAAGCCCGAGTTGGGAAAGACGACCGAGAATCCCGCGGATACTGGTGAGATAGCCTTATCCGAGCAGCTTCCATCTACCACAGCAATGGACGCAGACACGGTGTGCTTTGCAAATATGCCCCATATTTTTTCGTTTCAATGGTATAGTCTGGATCGCGCTGATGTTGTTGAAGTAAGTGGAATACAAATTGAGCGACAAGTTCAGCAAGTAGAGAAGTGTACAGCTTTGAAAGAGGCAAGGCATCATGTGGTTTTGTAAGGAATGGGATAGGCTCAAATATTGCTTTATACCCGGATATTTCGAGCATGTTTTGGGGATTTGAGTAGCTTAAACCTTTCATCGTCTCCCAGGTTTCCAAGCCATCAAATCTTGTAATAAACAGAGGGGAGATCTCATCAAGGGACATGTATGGACAAGTTGTTAGGCTATCAAAAAGCACATTCGCGCGGTCGAAAGTGCAATTTCTAAGCGAGTGTTTTCCATGATTTAGCAAGGCATTGAAAGCAAGTGGGACAAGAGTTCTATCAATTTCGCGACTATCATATTGTACTTTGTAGTTGAAGGATGTAGAGATAGAGGTATTAGATCTGATTAAATGTCGGCGGATTCCGCGGAAAAGCGGCGGCATAAGTTTATCTATTAATCTCAGCTCGTCGTCCGAGCTCGACTGTATGGACAACCCAACTTTTGACAGAGGGGAGACTCCGCCAAATTCTTTTGACGCCAATTTTAATGATAAGCGTGAATGCATGATTCGTGAGCTCAAACGACATTGCTCGTCTGCAGACTCAAGAGCACCAGTTAGGAATTCTGTGCGAATGGTACCTTGCATTTGATACACGTTTATTAGGCCTTGATCTATGAGCATGTCTGTGGGTGTGGAGTGAGCAAGTTGCGCGAGGCGTTTAACGGCGGATGCAAGTCGTGCGTCAAATGTTTCGAGGTTTGATTGAGGAAACGCAATAAGGTACATGCGATAGCGTAACACAGAGGCAAGGTCCGACTTTACGTACGTGACAGCTTCCTGAACATTTATCCTGTGCTCACTGAAAAGATTGGCACATGCTTTGTTCAATCGCTTGGTCATTTCTTTATGCTGAGTGGCAAAGTCAAGATTGATGTTGATAAAGTAACCAAGATATTTGTAGCTTTGTTTCGGGCCGTAGATTGGGATCTTTCCCCATTTAGTTTGTGGTTGTCGTGGTAAGAATATGCCATCTGGTTCCTGAAACTGATACGCACACTTGGAACTATTGAGCGACATACCGTAGTATGACAGAAAGCGCTCGAATAAAGCTAGTAGCGTCTGAACGTCATCAAATGTTTCTCCAAACATAGCCATATCATCCATGTACGAGTTTGTCGCTATCCTTAACGATTGTAAGGAAGAATTGGCCGGAGCACTCATTTTGTATCCCAATGTTTGATTATTGGCCCATTTGTTGTACATATTTATCACTAGGCAGAAAAGGGTAGGGCTCAGGCAGTCTCCTT
>DF237376.1:0-79115 GCA_000708835.1 Klebsormidium nitens | reverse complement strand
GATATCGCAGTGGGAGGCATGGCAGGCAGCTCACCCTGGAGCGTATCCCGGGAACGCTGCTAATGCAGGGGGTTATGTTGGCGATGCACGTCGGTTTTTCAGGGACACTATGATTCGGGGCTATGGTCTACGTACCCCCATTCAGTCCTATTGGGACACCTGGAACAAGTTGTCTCAGGGGTCCAAGAGTGTGGACGACTACGCGTGTCGAGAAGCAGAAGGGGACATTTCTGATGTGTGGCAAATGTAAGAACGCCCGATATTGCGGTCAAGGATGTCAGCTAGCGGACTGGAAAGCTGGGCACAAACGGGAGTGCCAAGCACGTGCGAAGGTTCAAGAGAACTGAGGGAGTCTTGAGCTCCACCGGAATTTCTGTCTAAAGAATAATGATACACTGTTTTTGGAGGACAGATTGTCCTCCTCTGTCAAAACCTTAAACGCCTGTTACCCGCTTATTGAAGGACCAGAACGGCTTTAGAGCCGGAAGTTCGTCTCAGCCTGGTCAGCATGCTCAGCCTCTCTCAGCATCCCCAAAGCATAGCGCAAAGCAGTGGCACTTATACAACGCACATAGGCACCCTGCTCAAAAGCCGAGTACGTACGTGCCAAACATGGCTCTTTATCTGACGCCATTCTCACCTTAAGTACAGACTCGAGACACAGATCCCGGCCACAATATGCACGCTTACATTTCATGTCGGAGTTTGCACTCGGATTTCCAGCTTGATATGGAGATTCCTTTGATGCTCAAGCTGGTGTGCATGTCCCGGGGTTGATTACATGTTCCAACTCTTGTGTGTGTGCAAAGTGCATGTGAGATCATCATATTTACTATATCGATGAGAGACTGGACGTTTTTGAATCATTGTCTGTTGTGTCGACTTCCTTGTCGAGGATTGGAACGACCGTATCATATCAAGAGTTTGATTCCGTGTCATGCCGGGCTTCCGCGTCTGGATGTGTTAACGGACAGAGGACTAGTGCCCAATGAATGCCAAGCATAGAACATGCGAATTAGTACATGTCTTGAGCGCGCAACTAGCACGTCACACATGTTTCACATGCCAGAACGTTCAGTTTGCGAGCGGTCGGACATATGTGTACAAGTTTTGTGTTCATAGATGGCCTGCATGGATGCATGATCGGTACAGCGGAATCTGCAAAAGGTGCCGTTCCAATTGCTCATGTTTACTGCGCCAGACTGTATTGAGTGCCACATGCATCGATCTGACTCAGAGTTAAGTAAGTTCCGGTTCTATTGCACATGGCCTAATTGCGCCGATCGTAAGGCTTCTCATAGACCTGCATGAGGGCTTAGAATCGGCCGGGTTTCGGTTGCATGAAGCATCGACGAGTACGAAAAGAGACCATCGACACACCTTCGATCTGTGCCACTATAAGCTAGCCCCGCTAACTTTACTCAGCCATGTTCTTCTTTCTGCATTGTGTCGCTAGGTCCATAGCTTCATGTTGGCATCTGACGTTTCCAATGCAGACGGTTTTGAGTCCAGTCCATCTTCATATATGCCTTCCTTGCTCTCACTGAAGGGCCGGCAGGCCTTCGGATTGCACAATGGATATCGATACAGTCTAAGCAATCATCATTTTCCTGCGAAACTATAGCTCTTATATGGTTGATCGTCATGGTCAATCCATACGAGACAAGAAGAAAAGGATCAATTATTGCATGCCAAGTTGTTTGCGCAGTTCAAAGCTCGGTACATTTCCGATGCAGAACACCTCACTTGCTAACGAGAGGCTTGAGTTCATTCTTCTGCACCATCTCCTCCAGAATGTCCGCCCCCCCAATGAACTCCCCCTTGACAAACACCTGCGGGATGGTCGGCCATTGGCTGTACTGCTTGATGGCCTCCCTTAGCCCCGGGTTATGATCCTCGTCCAAGACATTCACGACCTCATAGTCTACCTTGCTCTCATTCAACAACGTCAGCACCCTGTACGAGAACCCGCACTGCGGCGCCGTCCGCGTCCCCTTGATGAAAGCCACCACCGGCACGTCCTTCACCACCTTGTCTATGATCTCTTCCAACGGCACGGTCAGCTTTACGTGCGCCCCGGGCGTGAGCCTGATCTCCGGCTTCGCTCCCCTCGCTTTCCGCTTCGTCCATGTGTCATTGCCGGTTACGTTGCCGGGGGGCACTTTGCCCGCCTGCTGAATGTACTCTTCGACCCACGCTTTCCAGGCCGCTTGGAGTGCGCTCCGGTCTACGTTCTGGACCACCGCGACTTTGGCGGAGGACACCAGCTCCGGGAGGTCTTCTGCATGCCCCTCTAAGCTGACGGATACTTTCCGTGACAGGCCAATGAATTGAACGTCTTGATTGGAGTCGTAGATCGCGTACACGCCTGAGGGGAGGGGGCACAAGCACATCAGAAATGTCTTAGAGCGGGGTAATCAGCAAGATTGGCAAGGCACCTGGCTGAAACCTTTCTTTCCTCTGCATTTTCCCTTTCAGACGTCACACAATGAGCACTGCAGGAAGTGCATAGTAAGGTATCAACTACCAAGAGCAATATGTGACCCGAAGGTTCTGACGAGCCTGCCAAGTTTGACAGCTTATTCTTCTTCTTTGACGAAGACCACAGCATTTTCCGTCGCAGATAGCCAACTGCGCATCAAACTGCAGCTTGCTACAAGCGTCATTCACCTGCTGCAACTTTCTATAACATGTTTGACGCAATCAGAGTGCAAATATCATACCTGGTGCAGCTGGAAACTTCTGCAAGTTCCCGTCGGCTGTCTTTATTGGCACCGCCTCGGTCTCTGCGAGCGAGGCCAGCTCTGCCGCAACCGCTCCGGGTCTACGCGTGGCTCGGGGGCGCTGTCTCTGTTGCCGCCCCAGCTCCTGCTCACCACCCAAGAACGCTTTGCCACAACGTGCAACCCTCAGAGTCTTCGGAACCTGGTTGACTGTGACAATTTTGCAAGGTGCTGCACCCATGCAACTTGTATTTGCAGCTTGCAATGGAACGAAGGGTGTAGTAGGGGGACGCTCTGTCCGGAGACGCACATTTGTGGTGCCATGAAATGCGGGGATTGCACTGATCCTGGCTACGGCAGCCTGCGCCATTGTGGCCAAGTGACAGTCGTTTCGAAACTGGCAGCGGAGGTTGTTGTACCCGCAGACTTCAAGAAGGGCGCCCTTATCCTGCCTTTTCAGAGTTTTCTGGAACGCTAGCAATGGCAGCAATGCTGAGGCCGGTAGCTCTAGCGCCTCCTCCATCACTTGGTTTCGGGCGGTGACCATGCAAATCACTGACGCCAAAAGCTTACAGTGTCAATCGCGCGATCATTGTTGGAATCTCGTGTTTTTGACACCACGTTCATGACCACGTTTCTGTACTTAACCTGTTCACTGAAAGAGGGAGCCCCTTCAACTTCAGGGACGTAAGCAGGCTACGGTACGGTACGTCGCTACGAATTACAGCAGCACACTGGTCAGCATAGCAGAGCGTGTACAGAGCCGCAAGCAGCAGCTGGGAGGCGCTTTGTGTGGGCACTGGAGGAGCTAGATTGCTCTGATTGTAGCCAGGGAGGAGCCGGTTGCATTGGCAAGTTGCAGGCAACCTGCTTTCTGATGTGGTTGTATTGGCGGAAGGGCTTTGTGGCACAAGAAAGAGTCCTTGATCAGAGTGGAGTAGCGCCTCAATCGTGCATCAACGCCTGATTTTGGAAGGTGGCTCAAGAAAAGTGTAGTAAGCAAGTAAAATTGTGCAGAGAAACGGATCTCTTCTGCGGTGAGAAGCCCGTGTCAGCCAGCCGACCAATTAACCAGCTGGCATTTCCACGCTTATCAACAGGGCACTAGGAAAACAGCGCCAGCTCTCATTTTGTACACACAGGGCAGAACTTGAAGAGTCACAATTTAGGGGGGCCAGAAGTGGTGACAGGAGGTGCAACGTGCAAACGTGCCCAGATGATGCCGCGTGCTTCTTACCTTGTCCAGAGAGAAGGCAGTCTTAGTTGAGGAAGTGAAGAAGCGCAGGCGGTGCGATGGCGGAGCTGAGTGCGATTGAAGCGAAGGAGGCCGCCGTGAAAGAGGTGGCCAAGCTGCTGCCCCTTCCAGAAAACCTCGCCAGCATTGCTGCGCTGAAGGCAGACTTTGCACAGAGGCAGCAGGTAAATGCTTCTTCTCAAGTGTATTGGCCACATGATCAGCGAGGGCCAATCATCCAGGTTGCTGTTAAGGACAATATAGCGCGTAGATCTGGAAAACTGGTCTACGTCGTCCCTTCTCTGTGGCCCGGGCCGCTGCCAAAGCCAAGGAAGTTCCTGAGTCGACGGCTTTAAGTGCATCTTTCGTTTGATGTTGCAGGCAAATGACGCGCAGTTGAGTACAAGCGTGATGACCCAGGTGAGGGCACCACCCTGACAAAGTATCCTTCCCCCGTGTGCAATGAAGATCTCGTTGGGGCCAATCGATATTTGGACTGGGCTCTGCCATTCAAGGCCTGCTTTCGAAGATGTCTAATTATCCAACTCACACCTCAAGTTTCAGCAATCGTGAGTGCAAAGTCCTGCATGCTGGGGGCATATTCTCCCTTGGTTTTCATACTTGGTTTTTACATGCACGGCATACTTTCGTTCAATGTCTAATGGGGTTTGCACAAGAAGCTGGGCCTCCCTTCTTTGCTGCCAGTCTGCCTAAGGTGCCACCGTCTTGGCTTTCCAGGTGGAGCAAGCAAAGGCTGGAATGGACGTGTTGGCGGCCTCCCAAGCAACCATTGGGGAGCTTCGAGATGCGTTCATGCTCATTGACAAGTGAGTGGGCTTTGTCGCTGTCGGATCCTGTTGCAGCATTGCTACTGGAGGCACTTGCGTTTGATCTAACCGGGCGCTTCTTACCCCACACGAAGGACTTGCTAGGCGGCACGTTGAGGACACTTGTTTGCTCATGAAGGCAGCTTGGACAGGCGGTGTCAAGCAGAGAGATGAGGACCAAAGTGGACATGGGCGATTGCTTTTGCAGGCTGTGCACTGAGTGTAAGAACCTGATCGACCACCACGACCAGATCAACCTCCTGAGCCATGCGCGCAACAACTTGAACACCGCCATCAAGGTGGGCCGGAGGTCAAGACTTGTGATGCCTTATTCCAATTATCTGGTATCCGTATGACACTTGTCGGAGCGGAGTGCCGCTCTCCAACTCATTCCCTCGTTTTGTGTCAAATGGCGAACAGCTGTTCAGTACCTTGTGGTCAGGTGTGAATGGATAGCTTCGAGCAAATAGGTTGCTTTTAGCGGATCTATCTGTAGAGGGAAGGCAGCGAGACTGAGGATCTTACGTTGCCTACGGCCGTTCGTGAACGAACTGTTTGGTTTCCAGGATGCTGAGGGCATGATGTCAATATCGGAGGAGGCTGCCGCAGCTCGCGCTTCACTGGCGAACGAGAAAGAGCTCGTCCGGACCTTCGAGGTGAGCTTCGGTTCGGATCACCCCTTTTTCTTTGAATTTGTGAAGGTGCCCGTTTTCGAGGAGCCTTGAAGCAACTTTGTCACAAAGTGACGTGCCATGCTTCGTCTTGTGGCTTGCTTCTCTCTTAGGCTCGCTTTGGGCAACGGTTTCATATTTTGAACGCAGTGTCGATATGCAGCGGAGACACGGGGTCGATTCTGGAAAACTTTGGGGAATCGTCTTGGTTTCAGGTGTTTGCCGCTCGATTCAAATTTGTATCACCTTTCTATATCTTAGTAGCCAGCCCGCTGACTGACTGACTGACTCGTCCAACCTACATCATGCAGCGGTTGAACGTGTTGGAGGGCAAGCGGAGGTTCGCATTGGCAGCCACCGGGAGCCGAAAAGCGGAGGCGAGCAGGCTCACGTGAGTGCCCGCGCACGGCCCCAATGCTTTTCCGCCCCCAGACGTGGGAATGCATTGCCTGTAGATTCTGGCCGTTTGTGTACAGCTCTACGCAATACATTTTCATGCGCTGCAATCGGCCACAAGAACCCGCCACGGGCTGTCCCGTTACGTCATTTCAATTGACTGGTTTCACCTGCGTCATCTTCACGTCATACAGCGGCGACTGTTTCATGGCAATTGCATGCTTCCCGTCGCTGCACCATTTGCTGGCTCGAAACTCGGGAGTTGACGCTAGCAATTTCCACTTGATTCTGGCCGACAAGTCCCGCCACTAGATTGGGCCGTCTGGCGTTTATTCGTCATTGAACAACCCGTTTAGATGTATCAAACACGGATCTTCAAAATTTTGATCAAGTCTTGCAGCTCGATGAGCACCGCCAAAGCGGGTCGCAGCAGGATTGACCAAACGAGCGATCTCAATGACGTCACTTACATATGCCCGCAGGGAGTACTTCGAGGAGGTGAGCCAGACACGGGAGATGTTCGAGGAGACGCTGTGGGGCCACATCCGGGACTTCTTCAACCTGGCGCAGGAGAGGTGAGGCCTAATCATGGGTTTGGCCGACGTTGATTACAGTGCTTGCACCCGCCGCTCCATGTTTCTGCAGTCACAAGTGCTGAGAAGAATTTGCAAGAAGTGAGAGGTCTCACAGTCTGAAGAAGGGGGTGCCAGCTTGCATTGGACACTCTGTCAATTTGCCTCGAGGAGCCACGATGGACGAAAGGAACGGCCATGCCTGCGAGGGAATTCAGTCTGAACTTTCCTGATCTGCAGCATCCAGAAAGGGTTGGTGAACGTTCGATTCGAGATAAAGTGCAAGGACAAAGTTTCAGGCGATACCCGTCCGCCACAACATGGTTAGAATCTCTGCCTGCTCCTGGCAGGCCCCAGGCGCTGCTGCAGTGTGCCCAAGGAACCGTTTAGGTGACAGATGATCGGCAAGTTGATAATTTCGATCCAATCTTTCGCACCTACGTGTTCACGAGTTCTCCCCGTCCCTGCAGTCCTCAAACGCTGGTGCGCGGGCGTCAATCTCGTGTGAAGACACATAACCATCCTTGCTCCCTATACACACCAAATCATAAGACCTTAGAATCTTAAAAGCCGCTACGATCAGTCTGTACTCCAGGCAGCATGATCCCGATCTCTTCGTCCCTGCAGTCCTCAGACGCTGGTGCGGTGCGCCAAGATCGTGGAGATGCAGGAGGTGATTGATGCGGAGGCGGCGCGCGAGGCGGCCGAGGCCGACAAGGCGAGCACGGCTGGGGGGGATCCCCCTGGGACGACGGCGCCGCCCAAGCAGCCGCGCAACTACAAGACGCGCTGCTTCAGCGAACTAGAGCGGGGGGTGGAGGACCATTTCCACGACCTGCTAAATAACGTGAGCTGCAAAAACGAAAAAGAATTTGAATCCTGGCCGACGCTCTTTTCCGCAGAGTCTGAGCGGGCTTGGGTCGCACCTTGAAGCCAAAGTTGCTTTGGCTATTCCTGCTTGGCTGAATCATGACTGCAGCTAAGAGTCCGCTCTTTGAACAGCCTCGTAGAGCTTTGCTGACATGTCACATTTGAAATGTGTCGTGACTGTTTTGATTTGACACGGTCCTGCTCGCTCGGTACCCCACGTGACCAGGGTGCTATCGGTTTTAGATTAAGTGCAGAGATCTACAAAATCAAAGAATGGACTAGCAAAAAGGAAGTAAAGCGGGAAACGACAGTGGAAGGGGTGAAATTTAGACGAGAATCAAGGGCCCGGCAGCACGATGCGAGATCCAGGATGGGACTAGTTCTCAAAAGCGACAAATTGAAAGCTCAACCTGCTGACAGTTTCTTCTCGTACGTGCGCGCAGTTCATCCATGAGGACCTGAAAAAGGTGTTGGACGAGGCCAGTGCCGTAAGTGCTCTGCTTCTCAACCTGTACCCTATAGTGAACTGTTTCTTGAAAGGCATCGAGTGCGGTGCAAATCCGTTTCAGCTCAATTGGTCCTCGGAAGGAATGGCCATCGCACGGCCTCAATCCATGCTTGCAGCTGCGGTCTGACTTTTAAGAGTGCGCCTGTGAGTGCACAACTTCAACCAGATTTCAGAACGACTCCCAGACTTTCATTGATATCGTTCCCCCGTTCTAAGACGCGCAAAAGGACCACGGGCCCCGAGGGAGGACTTCTCATGGAGCTTCTGAGCTTTTTCGTATCGACTTTCCAGATCACTGACGGTGTTAGAGGAGAAGGTGCCGTAGCCGGAGTTGGTGTTCGGTACAAAATAGCCGCGACAGGATGCGATTGGCATGGTGCGCTTTGAAAGTGACGGGGTTATTTTGGTTGTGCAGATTGCATCGGAGCTGCCCGACATCTATGACTACGTCGCTCCGTGCTTTCCTCCCCAGTAAGCCTTAGCTCTGAGGTCCTCAGGGACGTTCTGCTGTTTCGTTTAGGACAAGCTAGCTTTCGCGAGGCCTCAGACGCTATTGAGGTTAAGCACTGTTATCTCAAGATTTGCAGCGGGAACGTTCGATCCGTCCCTTGAAGTATTCTTTGTTTCGATCTGGGCCCATCCAATTTCACAGTTCACTTTTCGGGATATCTTTCCGCATAGTCAACAAGTGGATTGCAGAAAAAGCGGACTTTGGCACTGTAAAGAGCAGAGCGCTTGAATGACGTTTAAGCGTACAGAGATTGCATTGTTCACTTTGCGCTCCTGACGGCAGTGCGCTGCTCGCAAGTACGAGATTTTTGTCAAGATTCTCTCCAGAGTGTCCATCCAATGGGCGTCTTGTCAAGATTGCGCGAGCAGCACTTGTCAACTTCCGCCAATGAAAAGGACAAAGAGCATTGCTGAGCTCCTTAGCCTTCCCGCCGGTACATTCTTCTGTGACCGTCGACACGGTCCCAGTTCCGAAAATCTGCGCTGCTGACGTCGGC
This sequence comes from Klebsormidium nitens, assembly GCA_000708835.1. Taxonomy (NCBI): domain Eukaryota; kingdom Viridiplantae; phylum Streptophyta; class Klebsormidiophyceae; order Klebsormidiales; family Klebsormidiaceae; genus Klebsormidium; species Klebsormidium nitens. Next base: position 70,307 of record DF237376.1, on the reverse strand, counting down.
GTGACGTGCCGCAGGTACGAGATCTTCGTCTTCATGGTCCAGCTGTACACGCAGCACTTGTCCACCATGCTGCGCAAACTGGGGGACAAGGCGCAGGACCTCGCCAACATCGACATCCTCAAGGTGGGACCGCCGCGCCTACCCTTCTGTTGTTCCGTTCCATTCACTCCATGTGCACGTTTCCCGTTGTTCCGGAACAGGGCGTACAAGCTGCGTCTCTTTAATTCCCTTCCTCACCTGATCTCTGCAGGGGAAGTTTAGTCTGCAAGGTAACTCTCATCGAGTTCGCAATCCTGGAATTTTACCTCAGTGTCTCCACGCCAAGTCATTCGTCCTCGCTTTTAGAGTTTCTCACCCCTTACATCCTTATACAGCCTCGCAGCTTCCATAATACATCTTAATGCAGACCCTTCCCTCTACCTGTCTGTTTGTCAGTTGACCGCCAGCAACCTTTCCTGCACCCGTCAAAGTCGAACCTGCGGTGCGTCCATGATCACAATCGATTCTCGTGCAATGACATGTCACATCGTTTGGAAGGAGCATTCTTTCCACTCGTCTCGTCGTCAGGATTTGCTTCGAAAACATCCCTCAGTCTGGCTCTCCACCTTGTAGAAGCGACTGCTAGTCGCTATCAGTCGTGAGAAGCGAGCAGAATGCCATCAATACAGCACCCGACACCGCGTAAGAATTCACGTCCCATCACGTCAAAGTTGCAAGGCACTCCCCTGAACACCCTCCTACAGCTGATTACTTGACATCTATTTAAAAGCCCAGGGCACCGTTCCACGTCTGTGAAAGGCCAGTTTAGTCAGTCGTTAAAGCAAACGCAACAATCTTGATTTACTCTAGAACAACTCTTTCCAGAAGGACACGCTTTTTACAGCAGCAATCTGCAATGGCAGTGCTCAGTAGAGCTTCAGAGCAGCATTTCTGACGGCTCGTATTAAGGCGTGCTTTGTATACCCAGTGGGGAGTCCCCTCGGGGGATGCCCTCTTTCAGCGCTGTTTAAGCCCCTGAATCTGAAGCTGCACTGAGAACGGGTTCGCTCACGACCAGTCTGCGGGCTCCAGACGTCCCTCTATTCCTCCTCGCAAGCATGCCGTTTCCGATTCGCGCCGGTGCCCCTTCCTGGCCAGAGTGGCTGACCCGATTGCTGTGCTCCCTCGTATTCTTTTTCCAATCGAAAGAGATTCGGGCTGGCAACTTGTCCGCGGCGTTTTTGCTTTTTGACGTCTGATCTGCAGGCTCTCGGCGTACATGCTGAAGCTGGTGCAATGCCAGTCAACGGTTCCCAAGGCGAATGTACGGACGCAGTGTCTGCTCGTTGGCCCCAAACTGCCTCAGCTGACGTCAGCCGATGCATTATTTTTCCGTTTCTGCCCTTGCAGGTGATGGGCTGGATTGCACGGTACCAAGAACAGCTTCTAGCTCTAGGAGTGGAAGAGTCCAAGGCGGAGATCTTGGCGGAGTGCGGCGCAATGGACCCCCTCATGAACGCCTACGTGGACCGCATGCAAGACTCGATGCAGGTGGGCGAGGCAACGCTTTCGACAAAGCTGTGTTTCGATCTGTACTTGGGATGTCTCAGATGTCCTAAAACTGTGTGAATCGAGGCTGCTTTCTGAGGACTGCGGAATGCCGGTTCTATTAGGTTGGGTGCTAGCATGTCTCTTCAGAACGGGCTATGTCCGGGCTGTTGGAATGAAGCGCGACCACAACTCATTGCATGTCCCCCCACGTTTTGAGCTTTTGAGGAAGTCGCGTGACCTGTCTGAACGCCTTAGCCGCAGGGAGCCGGCTCCTTGAGTTTGTCTTTTATCTCACTGCTGCACAGGCCAAAAGAGCCTCCTGAAGTATCGACTGAATAAATCGCAAATGATTTTGATTCTTCTTTCGTGTGTGTTTCTCATTTGGAGCTGAGTAAGCAAGTATCTGGAGCTAGGTGAGCAAGTGTCCCGTACAATCAGTGGATTGCACAAAGTATCCACAGACCCTTGAGCCAGCTGGAGGGGTTTTCCAAGACTCCTACCCTCCAATGCCTGGGGTTTGAGCTCCTTGACCCACGCAGTTTTGGTTCTGCAGAACGGTACCAGGGCTGTTACCTTACTTTCAGCAAAGCCAAAATCGAACCGTCCACGAATCGTTGGGATCAAAAAAGCGCGAATTCACGAGTTCGTTGCGTGCAGTCGTGGTTCGGCAGCTGTTGGTCAAGACCGGAGCCGCCCCTGCAATGAAGCAAATTCCTGGAAGGAGCGGAGCTAGATTGTTTGTGATCTGGGGGACACTAAACCCCTTGTTTCCGAAATCCCTGTTCTATTTTCCACAGTCCTGCTTTCACAACTTTCTGATGGACGACGACAGCCCTTTTCCTGGATAAGCAGACTCTCTCATGAAGGAGGAGCTAAGAAACACAAGCCAATGAACAATCAAACCCTTCACTCTTTTTTCGCACAGTCCTTCTGCGACATCTTGGACGACGACCGGACCCCAAATCTTCGTCAAAGCCTTGTCTCTCCTTTTGCGGTCGTGCTTCCTGAACAATCATCTGAATTTTCAAAGTTCCTCAACATTTTTCAGGACGATTGGAACCGCCATTCCTGATAAGGAACGTCCACAACACAACCTTCGTTAACTCACTAAAAACTTTCATATGCCCCGCGCAGTCGTGGTTGAGCAACATTCTGGAGGATGACTGGAGCCGCCCCCCCAAGTTCAGCGACGAGGGCCGCTGCTGGACGCCGTCGGCGGTGGACTTCTTCCGGCTGCTGGGGGAGCAGGTGGCCACCGTGCAAAACAACTGCACCGGGATCATGGTCTACAAGGTCGCGCAGGCCGTCATCCAGGTGAGGGACACGTGGCAGAACTTGACTTACGTGGCAGATTTTGAGGAATTCTGAACTCCTAGGTACATCTTTCTCTTCATTGAAAAGGGGTATGGTCTACAGGGTCGCGCAGGCGGTCATTCAGGTGAGTGACACAAGAAAGACTTTGGACGTTTCGGATGAAGTTCTAATGCAAGAAAGATTTGTGATGTATATTTACCTACACACACAAAAGGGGTATGGTCTACCAGGTTGCGTGAGCCATCATCCATGTGATGACGTGTGGCGAACTTCGGAGATTTGGAAGATTTCCTGATTTTAGGGCTTTTGTTGGATAGAAAAGGGGTATGGTTTCCATGGCCGTGCAGAAGGTCATCCAGGTGGGTGCCATTGGTCAACTATCTTGTTAGCTGAGTCTTCTGAAGGGTCGAAGAAGGGTAGGGTCTAGAAGGTTGTACACAGGCCGTCATCAGGGTGACTGCCACGTGGCAGGCCTAAGGTTGACGAAAAGTATCAGATTTCTGATTGCGTCTTCTGATTTAGCGGTTGTTGCGAAAGTGAAAGCTGCGGAACTTTCCGGACTCAAGAAGCCCTTTCCGGCATGTCTGGCGGTTGGATGCGACCGCAAGAAGACGCCAACATCCGGGTTCAATTGTTCGCACGTTGACGATCTACTTTCATGACTCAAAGAGCCAATTCTTGAAGCTTCTCTAGATCGTCATCCGACATCCTTTGCTTGCCAGTGTTGAACGACTTCCAGGCGGCGGAGCGGCCGCACATGGAGAAGCGATTGATTGCGTTTGCGTTGGAGCACCTTTGATCAAGTGCCCCTGGGACCCTATCTCTTTTAAAGCACTGAAAATACCACATGATCTGTAACCCTGACCTGAGAAACTTCCTTCCCCACCAAGTGATGAACGACTTCCAGGCGACAAAGTGGCGGCACAAGGAGGAGCCGGTGATGCAGATTGGGCTGGAGCACCTGTGACTGCAGATTCCCTTACAATCCGATGATTCTCAAGCCCGTATTCTCGCAATCTCGTAACCCATAACCTTTTCTGCCAGGTTATGAACGACTTCCAGGCAGCGGAGCGGCGGCACATGGACGAGCCGGTGATGGAGATCGGGCTGGAGCACCTGTGCGCGCTGGTGAACAACAACGTGCGCTGCTACGACCTCGCGAAAGACCTCTCCGAAAACATCATGCACTCCCTCCCCGACTACTACGCAGAGCAGGTACGCGCTTCTTGCTGCAGGGTTTGGTGCACGACTCCAGGGGTTAGACCTTCGAGTTGAGGGTTCAGGGTTTGTGGGGTTAGGAAGTTCTCAAAGTCTCTGAGTTTGTGGACCTCTTCGAGAAGAACACGCACTCCCTTCCCGATGACGACGCTCGAGCAGCTGCGCGCCGCATGCAGACATTTTGGAGCAGGGTTAAGGTTCCGATTAGGCTTTGGGGTTTGCAGCTCATAGGGCAGGGACCTCTTCGACAACCTTTCGTCACGCGCTCCTTTGTAGTTCTGAGCAGGTGCGCTACTCTTGCCGACGTTGTCCTTGACTACCTTCGCAGATCGTCAACCTTTCAGGCTGGGCTTCTCTGGACGGGTCGAGGACTGTAGACTTATTCCTAAGCTTGTTCGACTCCCGTTCCATTGCTCTATTTGCAATGTGAAAGATGTCGAGAACGCCAGAGCTCGTCAGGACGTCTCGGACAACAAAACAAAGCTTCCACTGAATTTATCATTGGTCCGTTTTGATTTCCCGCATTGTGGTCTCTGTTTAAGGACGCCTCAAGCATCAAGCAGAGGTCTTATTTGTGAAGGTCACTGGTCCCTGTGCAGATCCATTTCGAGGACACGTGTCGAAACTTCCTCGATATTGCCAAGGTGAGGTCTCATCACGTCTCATGCCCTAGGTAGCCGGTATTTGTGTTACGTGCATCGTTTAAATCGATCTATTGCTGCTTCCACGAAAAGCGCTCTACTGTTCCCGTCTGCTCCCCCTGTGGCGTCCTTGACTCGTTACGAAAAGCTTGAGTTTGCCCTCATTCTAGCAAGCACAACCCGGTGTCTGACGCATTCTTTGTCGAGAGACTAGAACTCCAACGAGGTTTCAAGGCGCGAAAATGCAACTGCAAGAAAACGCTTTGCCATGATACTTTCGTCTGCTGGCAGCGGTTTCTAAGCCCGGCTCCATTTCCCTTGGATTTCGAAGTTCGAGAATAGTAAATCCTTGCACTCTTGCACGCTAAGATGCTAGTTCCTCACCCTTCAGGATGCCGTGCATCTGACGCTGAAGCTCATCTTCGAGGACCCCGGAGTAAGGAGCATTCTGCAGGCACTCTACCAAAACGGTGAGCTATTCCTAACGGGTTAAACGGGTCAAAGGCTCAAAAGAGTCTCGAAATCTGGAATCTCTTCCAGAGCTTTACATGCTTTCGGACGCGAAACCCAAGCTTTAAATCTGCTGGTAATGCGGCCACTTGAGGTCTTGCTGCGGTGTTTCTGCAACTCGTCGCAACCCCCAAGATTTGGGATGCAACCTGCTTGTCTTTTCCTGTCTTCTGATACAACCGTACTGACTGCCCCGGAGCATGCGAAGCAATAGAAGATAAAGAATCGTTAAAAATCCGTTGAAGAAACGTTTCAGACGTGAGCGGTCCGTGACGGAGGTTGAAAGCGGGCCTTGTGCTGCAGATTGGTACCAGGGGTTGGTCACGGAGACGCTGATCGAGACGTTTCGGGACTACTTCGGCGACATCGAACGGTACGTGCGAGCTTAACAGAATGCCTCGACTACCAACATCCAGTGGAGTCTACCGTTTATAATCTTTTGACAATCAGAAGACACGACCAGGAGTGTTGTGAACGAGTACAATTGAGCTACACGGACGGAGCACAAGAGCGATCTTTGATTCCTTTCTCACGAGCGTCAGAGCAGCCCTCTAGACGTAAATGCAGCTTGTTGTCACACAAGAACAAATCTAGAGGTCTCTGTTTGCAGACTGGTAGTCTCGATCTTTTCAAGGGGCCGCAACAGTAAAGTCAGGAGGGAGGGACATCAATAGGATTCAGGCGCTTAAGCGTCGCTACAATGAGAAAGCTTTCACAGTCGCTTTGTCACGTCACTTGAGACGCATTTGTGTACGCCCACTTTGGACAGGCCGCGTCTTGCGTCTCGCAGGTTCATCGAGGAGCGGTCCTTCCGGCGCTTTGCGGAGGCGTGCCTGGAGCGGACCATCGTGGCGTACGTCGACGCGCTGCTGCTGCAGGTGCGGTCCCACTCTTCGCTGACGCCCCTGCTGACGTCTGCCGAAATTATCGGCAATACCGGAGGATGACGTCACTTTCCAGAAATGCGCCCTGTCGCTGTCGCTTGAATCGGGTGCTTTTGTATTGGTTGCCACGAAGAGGGTCCGCTCGTTTTGTTCACTTCCGCCATTACGCAATAGAGCGCTTCTGTAGTGCTCCAATTGTGGGACACGTGGCTTACTCGTCACTGACGAAGAGAACACCCGACCCGCGTCGCGCAGAAGAACTACGTGAAGGAGGCGACGCTGGAGCGGATGGGCAAGGACGAGTACCAGATCAACGACTTCTTCAAGGTGCACGTCAACGAAAAGGTGCGCTTGGCCGCTCGACAGCTGTGACGAAGGATTGCCCGTCAGCGGCATCAGTACCATGTCAACTAGAGAGTTTTATTCCGCTTTGCATGAATGTCTGTCGAATAGCCGTCTTCCTTGCTCAGTTTCAAGATCACGGAGGGCGCACATGAACATGTGCGGACAGAGTCGTTACAGGGTTTTAGGGCTTTACGATTCGGGCGTGCTCGATCAAGGAGGATTTGAAATTCGGGAATGGTAAGGCCAATGAAATGTAGTCATGAAGGGGCCAGATCGGGCCAAACGGTTGCTTGACGACGAATAGAGGTGTGCTGTGGGAGCATACGTGGATGCGTCTGTTTCGCTTAGACGGGGCCACCCCTGGTCGCCCTCTTGATCCTGGATTCTGAGCCCAATACTGCCTCCTGAAACCGGACCCTTTCACGCCATGATCGATCTGTAACGCTCGTTGTAACCCCACCCCTACTTCAAAGCTCAGAGTCCACTCGGCTCTTCAACCATTCCACCCTGATCCAACGCCAGTACTAACCCTCAGCCCATCTGTAACCCCACTCCTAACCCCCTTGCAGAAGGTGGAGAAGCGCGTGCAGCCGCTGGCGGATTTGCGCGAGCTGATCATGTCGGACAGCTCCGAGTCGTTCGAGCTCAACTACACCACGCTCCTGCAGAACCACCCCGACTGCCCCGTGAGCTGTTCCGCCGCCTGCCAGCTTCTGACGCTTGTTCCATCATGACCTACGCCTTTTTGTTGCAGAGATGCGTCAAAATGGTGTCAAAATGTGTTCTCTTGACCAACATAACCACTCCTAAATAGTCGTGGTCTTGTCGAGCACCGCTTCAAATTCGTTCCATCCGCTGACAACGGGTTTGCAGCGGTTGTTCGTAGAATCACGCGTAGTGCCTGACAGCTTCCATAGAGCGCCGAGGTTAGAGTCCTGCTGTTCTTTGGTCGTGAACTAGTTTACGTATTGCTGTGCCGAAGTTGATCTGAGCAGCAGTCTGGAATGAGGGTGGCAACTGTTGCTGCTTGTACTCAACTTGGGGTTGTGTAGGGCACCCTTTGTCAACGACGTCGCCTTGAGAAACAAACACGTCTTTGATTGCTTCCCTTCTCTCTTCTCAGCCGGAAGTTGTTGCGAAGCTCGTCGGCTTCCGAGAAGACATTGCCAAGGCGGACAAAAAAGAGGTGAGTCCTTCTTCGTCGCCTTTGCTTTCCGCTGATCAGTTTCAGTCTAGCAATGCTACTTCGACTCGACAAGTTCAATCAACTCATAAGTACGGTGCTTGAAAGGAGTCGCACAAAGTGATACTTATGCAGGCTCAGCGAAGTGCAGGCTCAGCCTTTCCTGCTGCAATTGTCGCGTCAGAGCATTTGCGCGCGAGCCCCGTACTGTATGCACGCTACAAAACCGAACGGCTTGTAACGTCTCTGCAGGTCATTGCCCGGTGTCAAGAGATCTTCCAGGCCACGCTCAAGGATGGCGAGGGGCCCAAGCCGGGCCTCATCTTCAGCCATCTCACAGCAATACCCCGCCCAAAACTCACACTTAAAAAGTAGAGCCTCCAGATGCTAGAGGATGTGCCGGTAGTGACTTCAGTTTATTTGAATCCAGCAAGATGCAACCATGTCGTGCACTTGCAAAATTTTACGCCGTTGCCATTTGCCTAGCTTGGAACTTCGGAATATAAACGTCTTTGAATAATGAAGCCGCACAAAGCTGCACAATCCAGAACTGTCGCAAATCTATGTCACAAGAAAGGCGGCCACATATTCAAGCGTACGTTCATAATACAGGCAAGTCGATGCGCGATGTTTCGAGTGCGCCTATTGTTACCGCCGAATTAGTATCCAATTATGGGACCGAGGTCAAGGAATCGAGCTGTCGCCTCACGGGCCGGGGCGGGCGCTCGAGAGGTAAGTTCGAGTTATCCACTAGCGCCGAGTCCCCGCACAGGTAACACGCACAGTTACAACCTGTGAATTGTGAATGGCTCTCCTTTGGAGTTATATATCCACAATGACATCATCCAATTAAGCAAACCTGCATGATATACGCGGCTATCTTACCATCTTGGCAATCAGCTCGAAAGAATTACATGCAGCTTGAGTATACGTGATGGACTCGGGCTGTTCCCATGCCCTCGCCATATTCAGGTAAGAGTACTTTATGGTAGATTGAAACCGGGCAAGTTTCAAGCATATGGCCGCAAGAGGTTTGGCGGAACATGTGCATGGTCAACCACAGCGCATAATCGCTGGTGGCCGGTACCTACAAAATTGCAATTGTACTGCACGCGTGTAGGTCTTGGCTTATAAGGCTCGGCTCACAATTTGATCGGATCTAGGAAGTCCGGTCGTATTATGCTTGCACAAGCTCGAGGCACATGTCAAAACATACAACGCTCATCAGGTATGGCCGGCCGTCGGCAAGGCTGATTGCATGCAAATAAACTTCCTTTACACAAAAACAGGAAAAGAATACTGCTTCACAGACTTGCCAGGATGAGATTCATCAACGAACGTGGTCAAGGAAGGTGGTACCAGCAGACGTCATGGCTACAAATTTTCAAGTTTGGATCAATCCCTTCCAGAATCAGGCTTCCATGACCTCCATTGACATCACTGAAACCAAGAACCGCATGAAGCGCGGCAAAGAGATTAGAATTTCAGCGCAGCCTTGCAGCTTATCGTCCTTAGATCCTTCCGACTTCCCTCTCAATTGGTTTCCTTTCGCTGCATGAAAACCTAACATGGTGTGCTTCTTGGGAACGTATATATAACCATGCGGGCAAGCGTTCAGCAATTTGCTGTTGATGTACACAATATACATGTATTCTACAAGCTCTCCAAATCAGACCTAATTAACAGCCGGCCACGCGTCCAACAGGTTACCAACCAGCCTTCTATCGAAGTCCTGCCTACCTCACGAATTTAACACCTAATCTCCGCGTGATCATCCTTCCAGTCTGAACCGGCCTCCTCGCAACCGCTATCTCGAATTGCCTCAAACCTCAAGTTGTCGTCCTTGGAACGACCTGGACAGAAAAATTGCAAGACATCGCTTCGGGTCAGGCTAGGGGGACCGGACGCACATGAAGGCTTCAGCGCCCCACCCGTATCAAACCCATCAAACGCTGGAAAAGTTCATCCTTTCCGCTGGAAAGTGCAACCAAACGGCATGCTCAAGTTCTGACCCGACAACTCAATAACCTGACTGCTCAAAGGCAAAAGGTCTTCATGTAGAGTACGAGCGCTTAAGCTTAAGAGTAATGGGCAGTCTATTCTTGAGCAACACAAGGATCACGGCGAGCAACCAACAGCGACCTCGTGTCGCTGATTGAAAAAGCTCCAGGCAGGCATATGACTAAAGCTCTCGAGGATCTCGGATCATCAATCCAGTAAGAAATGCATTCTTCGATGCTTATTGCATATGGTCCACAAGCCCGATCGCAGTGCATCTCGCACTTTGCCTCTGTCTTTTTGGGCGATCGATCAACTTAAAACAGTGGTTAATCAGATACTGTCGAAGCTCGCTCGCTCACTCCAAAGACGGCTGCAACTTAAGCGAAGAGTCTTGTTGCCAACACTCATTCCGCAATGCAATAGTTTCCATTGCCAGAGAAGTTCCCCTCTGGCGTTTCCACGGTCTGATTTTTGAGAGAAGTTCCAAGTGGAGCGAGCCCCGCAATTGATTTTGAGAGGCACATGCTGGTATTTTTAGCTGCCTGCGAATAGAGCAAGAGTAGACTGATGTGCATTGGGACAGACAAAATCATCAATTAAAAGCGACGCCTCCTTACCGAGCTCGACAATGAAGATACGCCTTGAGCGACTACTTCCGCGGGGCCCCGTTCACCGTCTCACCAGCCCGTGCATGGTTCTCTCATTCCCGCTCCCCGTTTCCCGGCAGGTTCTTGATGCGCTCGTTCTCCCCATTGAGCGCGCGCGCGTCATTGGCATTGGTCTCCGTCCCCTCCTCGTGGCGGCCTAAGACAGGTCAGAGCGTGGCTTTAGCGGAAGGAACGGTGCCTTTCTTTTTCAGCCCGGCATTCATCGATGCTTGTGTCCGAGCTACGTGATCGTAACCGTTGCGAGAGATTTGCGCTAGCAAGTCATAGCAAGAGAAGCTCCATACATGAAGGGCTCGGTTAAGTTCTCGAAGCTAGAAACTTGGCAGAACCGCCACCAGATAAGAGCGGGGCCATCTAACGGGAACGAGAAGAAGCTAGATTTAGGGTTTTCCTACGGAGAACACCGGCTTGCCTTGGAATTGCAGACTGACAGGGTCCAAGACAAATTAACCCGGCTTTTGACTTCAACCGACGAGGTCTCTATGGAGTATCGGACCGTGCAATGATTAACCTCCCCTGACCCAGATTTAAACAGGGTTCAGCGGCACAGCCACCGAATCACGACAAAGCACGATATCCCAGACCGGCAGCCCTTATGTAATTGCAAACTGGGGAGATCGTCCGACAATTGCACAACTCTCCAGCAACAGCTTATCGAACCCACGACGGCAGCCGGCAGTGTCGTACCATATCTCTTTCACGAATATCAATTGTAACACAAATCCTTCCGAAACGAAAATTTTCGACATTTCACCAGCTACGTGGCAATGCACGAATTTCGGTCGAGCTCTAAATCGCACCTGGCCATACCCCCCGCGAGTTAAAATCTAGGTTTTCGACGTCGAAGCGAGCCAATTCAAGCAGGCGCGCAGAGCCCCGCAAACGACCCAACCGAGCAGATCCGCCATCGAACGCTAAGGATCGTCATTCAACAAAGGCAAGCCAATGACACGCCATAAGAAGACGAAGCGAAAGATGCCCCTTAGAGAACGGTTGCTGTTGGCAGGCCATACAAGATGGCATTTCGCGTGACTGACCTGTCGAATGCTGAAGCTGCGTCTCGAGTGACACCCCCCCCGTGCTCCCGGGCACCACGGTGTCCGCAGCGCCGGCGCGGTCGTCCAGATTCCGCACCTCCTCCAACTGCTCATCGGCCCCATCGTGGCGGCCTGAGAAGGGGACACGTGAGCCAATGTCCAGTGAATGGGAGGAAACACGTGGGCTTGTGCAAGCCTACCTTTCTGCACCTGCTACATGCTACTGCTTGCGCCTGTGACGCATGAAGTTACCGATCGTCACGGAATTACGTGTACTCAAGCCCCAGGAGTGAGCTCCTCAGTTGTCGTAAGGTCAAATGCGGACATTGGAATGCCCACTTCTTGCTATTGGTCACTTTTGCACCTATGAATCTACTTGGTCAATGAAGAAGCTCAATCAGATACCTAGAGACCCCCTTTTGTCAATGGTAGATTTTCAAACTCTACCATCTATCCAAAGCTGTAGTGGGATGTCAGATTCGTCATGCAATCGAGCAGGGCTGAGACACCACACGTGGAAAACAATGTTTACAGGAGAACGAGGGGTTGTCCACTTCGCCGGTTGACAGACGCCTATCAGAGAGAAAGTACACATCAGTCAACCTTCTGCACGGAGCCTGTGTCTTTAGTAACTTACCCCCTGCTGCGTTGGGCCCCAGCGTCTCTCCCGCGAACTTGCGTTGCACCGTCTTCGGGAGGTCCTCTGCAACAATCCGCCTCAATGTCTGCGATACTAGAGTTCAAGGTCTCAGTAACTCTTTCGCCGACATCTGCCCTACAGACTTTGACTTACGCATCTCAACGCAACCCAGACTGGCAATCTGCAACATTATCTCTTCCAAAAATTCCGCCAGCTCTCAAAAAGGTGTACTCTCACCCTTTTCCCAAATCCTCCTCCAAACCGTCCTCCACTGCACGGAAAAAATTTGTTAATGAGAACCTCATTTGCATGAAGGTTGGGAGGCTTATCCGGAATACGTGACTTGGGACATCCTACCAGAGCAACGACACTTACTACAAGCTTTCCTCATGAGGGGCTCTGACCATCTCCACAGATCGCATAAACTTGCCCAACAAACCTTCACTTGCTAATAAGGGGGTTTGCTGATAAGGGGGTTTCAACATCAGACAAGGGCACAAGTAAACTCAAGTTTGATTTCCTGCTCAGAGGTAAGGACAAAAACTGACCCGACGACGTCCTGGCCGCCCAATGAACAATGTGGTCGATATCGAAGTATAGGCAGGTGGTGTCGAGCACCCGACAATCCCTGCTGGTCAGCGGCCCCTCTGCGATAACCAGGCGCGCGCCGGAGTTCCGCCACTCCTCCGGAGTCTGGAAGTCATGGATATGACTCGAGAGGGTGGCATACATCGCAAGGAAGCGCGCGGCCCACGTAGCGGGGGAGACCTTCTCCAGCTTGTTCAGCGCGTCCAGGAGCCCCACGTATGCAGGATCACCAAGGACTGCGGCGAATCTGTCCCTCCGGGTGACCCTTCCGGAGGTAGTGGGGGGGGGGCTGGGAGGGCCTCGTAAAGATCGTCGCTGATGTGTTCTGCAAAAGAAAGGTTATGTAAGCCAGCCAATAATTGTAAAGAATGCAGAAAACTCATGTGCGTGACCTCTCGGAAAAACGCAGGATAGCAGTCCTGATGATGTCACCATGAGCCAAGCGAACCAAATGAAGCAGACAGAGTATATGACTGGATTCTCGAACTTATACCACAACAGATCCAGAGTGCCCACTTGCGATTGGCCATAACGAAGCACACGCAAATGAGCCTAAAGAGCTGCCACTGTTGCCTACCCCTTCGGCTGAAGTCCTGGAATGTCAAAACATCACAAACAAGTACTTCACACCCAGAGTGAAAGGGGACGGTTCTCGCATGCAGCATGCCGTTGCGCTCGCGGGATGCAAAACAGTAGCTTAGCATTTTAAGGTGCATGCATTCCAAGACAGAGGAACATACTACTTCTAGTTCCATGGCAAGTGGTACAGCCACTCTGCATTAACAGGACTCTGCAACAGAAGCCGAACCAGGCTTCCTTTCCCTAGATGTTGAAGATGAAGTGCATCTCTTCCCCGACGAGATGCTTGTCCATAACTTCCACCAGTTCTACCTCGTTCAGACCTGGTTCCCTGCATCATTTGCATAACTTTGGATGACGAGCTACAAAGTGAACTAAGAAGATGGGGCATACCCAGCAGGCCCCTGGAATTTAGTTTCCCCCGCGTCCGGAGAAACTCCATCCGCGTGAGTTTCAGCTGCCCCCGCAGCTCCGCCCGCTGCTCTTTAGCCGTTGCCAGCTCCTCGAGATACTCCATTGCGGCCTGCCTCACCGCCGAAAGTTCCTGATGGTGATCTGACAGCACCTTCTCCTGGGCAAGTTTCTCCCGCAGAAACCACACTACCACGTCCTGGCTTCGGCGCTTCTTTCCGAGGCTCTCCGCCAGATCCGCTGGCAGCCCCTGACAAAAGCACAGAGAGAAACTTAAACGAGCACGTAACTCCACAATGCTGACAACACCTGCGTCTATCATGTAAATGGGAGCTTCATACTATGATTGAGATCTACATCACAGGCTCAGATAAATTCAAGAAGGCGTTCTGTGTGGACTGAAGCGTCAATGACTTGAACAGAAACGTCACAACGAAGGCAGCTTCGGCTCCTTGGTAACAGTATGACAATTTCTGACAAGTTCCATTACGGCAACACAGTCAAGAAGATTCCATTAGATGAACACCTGCAACCCCAAACATAGAGTTTCTATCGCCCAGTACACGATTTGTGGAAAGCTTGTCATTACCTGGGTGATGAAGAAACGAACGCGCTCCGACGCATCACTGGAGTATGCCATTGCTCCTACCTGCAACAATTACCGGCTGGCTAAGACTCCTGGTCCATATTAAGCGCAGAAAATCCTTCCAAAGTCTCTTTCTTGGCTACCTCTCCATTTACAGAAGCCTTTGTGCTTGCCCTGTGCTCCTCAAACCAACCAGCCTCGATCTAAATCTACCACTAGACCAACATTGGTGGAGACCTGACAAAGAACACAACATGATCTAGAGGTTGAAGTTAAGGAAAAATTGCTTACCTTCTTTGTCATTCTCGTTGCTTCTTGGAGTTGACCCAAAGTGAGGGCCCGGCGAGCGGTGCAGAAAAACCGGAACATGGCAGTAAATAGATCCTGATCGGCAGAATCAGAGAAAGGAGGAATCGGTGGGAAGGCAACAGCATCAAGGAGCGTTCCTGTCGAGCTCGTTGTACAGCATGCGCCTTGCATGGCAATCCCAGCGTAGTAGTAGCTCAATCCAATGATTTCCGAAGTTGGCGCGGCTGGCCCGCGTCAACCATTGCCGCAAAGATGGCACCGGCCGCGCGCTTGGCGGGCGCCCGCCGAAATGTGGTACGTCCAGGGTTTTGCAATCGAGGTTTGCGCCCTACATTTTAAATGGCCGCGGCCGGGTCGGATGGACGATTGCGCAGCCGACCGGCCGCGGCTTGGCAGTCACGGTGCCAGAGTCACCGAGTCAACCGAGTCACCGAGTCACCGAGTCACCGAGTCAACCCAGTCTCACCGATATTATGAACAAAACCTCATATTGCCATATGCGGCGTCGATCATAAGTCATGAGGTTTGGACCATACCAAGTATGAGTCGGTGGTCTTAACCGTATGAGGCGGCCGTCATAAGCATATGGCCGAAACACGGGGTGGCAACTCCAGTTTTAAAATAGAGGTCGTTTTTATTTTGCCTTCATCCAAAACGACGGAAAAACTAGAACGGGAGCCTTCTGCTCCGTAAGCCATGCCATTTTGGATTTAAACGATCGCGCAATCGTGACCGTCCAGAGTTGGCACAGCCGTATGAAGCAACGGTTGAGAGTGTATAAAATTTGCATACGGACTACGACCGACGCGCCGAAAAACGACGAGTGACGAGCACGGTCGATATTCGAGGCAAACGGCCTCGATGAATCGCAAACAATGTATCGCAAACTAAATAAATGTAAGTCGGGACTTGGGAGTTCTTCTCTGCGTATGCGGGGAGGAGTTTTAAGGGTCCGTAAGTCTTCGATAGTGCCGCGAAACCTCTAGAGAAATGCCAAGTCGTACAGCGACGGTTTCAAACCCATTCCTACGGCTTCGCCACTTTCAACAATAAATCGCGATTCTGCGCGCCGGAAACAAAGGAAGCGCAGCGGACGGAACGCCGGCAAACAGGTTGAAAATGGCCTTATATATTCAAGTGGTGACTTCGGGTTATCTTTCTGCGCCGGCTAGCGAAGATTTTCTCCGCAGCCAGGCATACTTGAATGACCTTTAGCCAGATCCACAGAAAATTCCGAAAGGAGGCAGGCCAACCCCTCCGTCCAGAGAAAGTTGCAAACTACGGGATTTGACCCGCGGACCTTCGGGCCAACCACAAGTGGAAGGCACGTGGCAGTTGTATCGAACTGCACTCTAGCCAGCTGAGCTAGCCGAGCGCAGAAAGATAACATGCCACCAAATGCATCCGATGTTTCGGACTGCTTTTGACCAAGGTGAATTTGAAGATGCTGCACATTTGTTCTGTGACATCACCAGGGATATATGTCTCTTATATATGTCACACATGGTGTATCGAAATCGAAATCGAATAATTATATAGAATGACATGTATATATGTAACGCATGTAACGCTTTCGACAAATTGCATCGAAGCTGTCTCGCGATGGTTCACGACAGGCAAGAACATAGGAATTCGACACGTGTCCACGACATCCCTTTTAGGGGTTGAGACTCGAGTCCCGAAGAACTGACGTTCCTGCCAGGATTCGAACCCTGGACCTCGAGGCTCGAGCCGTCCGACCAAACTCTTTGCCGTCTGGGCTAAAAAGAGCGCGTACGTTTACGGAACCTTCCAAATCTATATAATAAAAGTCTTCGGCAGTGTACCGCCGTAAATCATGGAACCGATATCGACGACCGTCAATCCTTACACGTGGCAGATTCCTATGTTCTTGCCCTGTCGCAACAGCACGAGAGCAGCGACGCGGTTCGGTACGCTTAGTCGATATTCTGCGTTTGTCTTCCAGAGTCAGCTCCGAAGATATCTCTCTCAATCAATCAATCTAAACTTGCGTTTTTTTTCGATCCGTCGCTTTCAAACCCCAGTCACTGATGGCTACGCAAGGTTATCAGAGAGTCGGGCAGCCGTGTTGTCGCTGAGATTACCAACAAAAGCTTTCAGGCAAATCCTCGCTCTCTGTCAAAACTCAGAAACTGTCGAGATCATCTTGAAATCTTTGCTAAAGCTGCTCACCAAAGAGCCTTCCCTTGTGTACTATATGTCCAAGCTGATTGCCTCGAGCGCACACTTCCCAAAGCCCACACAAACTCTCCTTGAGTGCGGGGCTGCAGACACCCTGGCAGCATTCTTCCAGGAGCTTCCCTCGCTCGTTGCGCAAGCCTCGGAGCCCCCTTACAATTACCTTAGCCTGATGAGCGCCAGCAACCTGATCACGACCGCCATTCTCCTCTGCAAGTCGCAGAAAGACCTCGCATCCAAGTGGCTGCAGATCGGAGTGTTGGAAAGGCTGCTTGAGACACTGCCGCTCGAACAGGCCTGCCCCAGGTTCACAGAAGCAGAACGTCTATTGCTCAGCGGTCTGGACTTTGTCTCTATGGCTGTGCATCTCGCCTGCGATATGTGCCTCGCCGCAAGGGTCCACACAGGAAAGTCACCTGAGCTGGCATCAAAGGCTGCCGCCTGGGGGGCCGCGCTTCTGGAGCGGATGCAGCAAGTTTTCGAAGACCCCAATAACAGGACACTGCTGATGTCAGAAACGGGCGACGTCCTTCAGACCTGTGTGGACGCCATTCTGGGGCTGTTCGACATTCTGGCGGACGGGTCCAAGGGGGTCTTTGATTTCCGGCCGAGTGTCGAGCGAGTGCGGACAATGCTGAAGCACATTCCTGGACACGGCACGCAGCGGCAGCTATTCCTGGAACGGCTGACGAATCACTCACAAACGTTTCCGGCAGAGAATTTGGGGCGGGAGGCGGCAAGGGGTGACGGCGCGAGGGAGCCTTCCATTTTGATCGCGGATTCGCCCTTCATGACTTTCAGCGCATTGCAGGAGGCCCTCCAAGAGAGCCCTCCGGACATAGCCCGCCTGGTAGACGTCATCACGCAGCTCGCCACCTTCTTTGCAAAGCGGCGGCAAGACGAGGACTACTGCCAGGCTGATCTGCACAGGCAGCTTTGCCTGTCCCCTCTCGTGCTTCCCGTTTCTGAAGGGCTGGAGAACTACTGGCGAGCCGTCCACCCCGATCTCTCAGCCACCATGATCTTCATCCTATTCAACCTTACTAGAGCAGAACTGGCTCGGTCAGAGGCCCTTCCATAATCGACGTTCAGTCAGCTAGAGGAGGTCGGCGCACGCCTCCTGTCGTGATTACAGCTGCAGCGGTGGGCTTCGACCGATACGGGGGACGTGCTGGCGCTGACCACTGTCGGCCAATGTGCTGGCGCCACGTGGGCATCCCTGGCCGCCATTCTGAACGACCAGCGCTTTCTGGAGGTCTGCAAGCGCTTCGCAGAAGCGCGGCAGCTGTCCCTGGACGCGACCGAGGACTTTGCGCTGTGCGTCCTAGCGCCCCTCCGAGTGCCACGTGGCAGCAGCACCATCGCCCAGGAGAATGCCGTGAAGGAAGCGCTGGTGAGAGAAGGGGCGCTCGGGTGGGTCTTCAAGATCGCGGCGCATGCGGCGGGGCCGACGTTTCACGAGCAGCTAAACCCTCTCCCGCTCCTGACTCTCTGCTCCAAGTTGGACGTCCAGCCGAGCGCCTTCTTGACACCAGAGCTGCTGCACCTCTTCGTCCGGCAGCTGGTGGGCAACTGGCGTGGTGTCAAGGACGCGGTCCTCCCCCACTTCGAATCGAATCAGCGCATACTGCGGTGCCACTCCGAGGAGTTCGACCGGCTCGCGGGGCACGTCCGCATCGTGGAAATGAGCTCTGCAGCAGCCGGAAAGACGTGGCCGGGAAGTGGGACCCGGGCTACCTCTCGGACCTCCGCGCAGCCGTCCCGGGCGGCGCTCGCACTCCCTCGGCAGCGAACTTCGTAGCCTTTTGCGAGGGAGAGGGCGTCCCCCATTTCGTTTCGATCATCGAGGAGCGGGAGCGGCTGCAACGGTTCCGTTTCCGGGCGGAACGGGAGGGGCAATTGTCGCCGGAAGCTGCGGACGTGACGAGCAGGGTAGAGGCGGTGTGGGAGCTGGTGGCGGCCGCGTTTTCGCTCCGACAGTGCGCCAACCAGGTAAGGCCGTCGCCGAAAAGTCACTCCCCTGGAACTGCATTTCTGCCTTACGAAGCAGCTGAGAGAGCTTGTTGATATGGTGCATCAAAGTGGGTCAGATTGATTCTTACGGCAGGATATTCATGTAGGCCCGCCCGCCTTGGGAACTCAAGGCAAATGATTGGAGATCGAAAGAACGCGGAGGGAGTTGTGGCTTGTTGTCGTATTATGAGGCTTGTCAACCGGTGGAACTAGTACCTTCAAAGGCCGTTGTGGCCGGCTCTTTCGCATTCTCGGGTTGAAGGCATCCGCGAATGAGGCAGCTTCGAACTCGTTGGAGATGCGATTCTGAAACTGAGGCCCGTCGAAGCTGCTCTCTTAAACCGTTCATCTGGTTCTGGTTCGAGGGTCGGCGATAGTATTTTCCCTTAGTGAGACATGCACGGTTGATTCAAAAGGGGACGAGAGTTGCAGATCTGGATTCTGTCCGATGTTTCGGATTCCCTTGCTGAACCTACTCGTGTACACTCTCTCAGGCGTGTTCGCGAGCGGAGAACCAAAGGGGGATCTTCATGAGATGCGGTCGATGCAGGATTGCCCGATACTGCAGCCAAACTTGTCAAAAGACTCACTGGAAAAGTGGACACAAGCGAGATTGCGACGTTCGGCAGTAGCAAAAGGGCCTTTAGGACCAGGATTGTTTCCAAATTCAAATGCCTTCGAGGGTTCAACGGTGACAGGGGAGACTGCCTAACTTTCACAACCCGTACTCGAAATAACTCGTTTGGTCTTTAAACGGCCGCCCAGGAGATCGGCAAGAACCCATGTAGACTGAGAGACTGTATGTGCAAGAGAACATTGATCATTCTCATATAAACTCGATATTGAATGTTCGCTTTAGTTTCGGAAATCAGTGCATGGCCGGCGGACCGTACATGCGATGCCACTCCGTATCATATTTCGATGCATGTTGCATGTCATTGTTTGCGTGCAGCATCCATCGGCAAGCATGTGTAAGAAAGCAACGAGCGGTACGTTGGTTTCCTTTCCGCTCGTCTCAACACTATACTAAAAACATCATGTGACTTTTGGCACCCGGCCATGGGTGATTGCAGCTTGCAGTGCAGAGCCTTTGACACGGCTAGATTTCCAAGAACGCACCACATTTTATGCACGAGCATTTGAGTCCGTCCGGTTGAGAACGGGTTACATCTTCATGCCTAGCCATTGCTGCAGCCTAGAGAATCGCATTGGAATCAGTTTGGCTTATGCATGATCGATCGCAAACATTGACAATGCATTTAAGAACAGTGTCACAGTACCTGGAGGATCCTTATGTCCCTAGTCGTACCGCACTCTGATTGAGTTATTTAAACTATCGACTCGCAAGCTAAAGCTGCCTTTCTCAATGCTCCTTCCAATGCATCAAGGATCTTATCTCCCTCTACCGGATGCTGTGCAAGCTTGCGCGCACTACGAGCCCCATGTACAACAAGCAAGCCCGATTCAAAGCAAACAGACTGCAGAGGACCCTCAAAGGACGCTACCCCTCACTCGAGAAGCCACATCGTCAGGCCCATCATGAACCCCTCCACAAAAGCTTTGTAATCCGACCGACCCTTCGGAACAAGGTCTCTGCTGCTCAGCGGAACCACGACCTGCAAATGTGGGTCGAGTGGGATGCCCTGTAGACGGCGGTCTAGCTCAAGCACGGCGTCCTCTACCCTTTTCAAGCCGCCTCTTTGGGAAGCCTTCTGCTAGCTCTCTCTACCTCTTTTCCGACTTTCCTGAAGTGCCGTGCCATATCCGCCCCTGTGTGCGCTTCCTTTGCGACATCCATCCGTAGGAAGTAGTCGTTAAGTCTCACGGCGGCGTCGACTACTTTCTGTTCTTCGTCCCGCAGCGGCTCTCTTGGTTTCTGAGGGTCAGGCGGATCCGGGAACTCGTGTCTGGAGGAAATCACGGGAACTTTTTGAGCGAAGGTATGCAACTTAATCTATCAGATAGGTGCACCACCACTGCCTCTTGAACGCAAATTCCAACCTGAGCGCTGCACTCTCCCTTTACTTTCGAACGCAGATCGATGCATGGTGAGAGAGCTTAATACAAATGCTTCAATCCAAGACTTCGAGCTGCACCTTGATCGGCCTTCACTTTCACGCAAAAATAGCCCTGTTTTTCTCTTCAATGCAAGAGTCCAAAAGCTTTACCGGCGATAGAACTGCTATCAGGGTGACGTTGCCACTCTGGTGAAAACGCCCGGGTTGATCAAGATGACTCGATGGAACGGTGATGAATGCGACTGGGCTCTTTCAGGAAAATAAAGCCCGCCTGATTGCAACCTACCGCTCTGCTTTGATGAGACTTGTTATGCGTCACAAAACTTGACGAAGCAGTTCAGGAGGGAGAGTATCCAACAACCAAGCCTGCTCGCTCCTCTTGTCTCCTCTTTAGCAATGTGCCTTTGTTTGGTTCTCTTGAGCTATCAATGAAAAACGGAAACATGTGATTTTCAGGCACAAACGTTGCAACATGTTTTGGAAGCTCTTGACAAACTCACATGACTCTCTTGCGAACCGGCTCCTGAAGCCCCGCCAAAGCTGTGCTTTGCAGCTTATAAGGCCCGCCTTCAGACAGCGGGAAATTGGCCGGATCAAACCATTCTGACGCCATGAAGAGAAAGCGCACCGTAGCCGACCAGTTTCCACTGCAAAAGACGTCGGATCTGCTTTTGAAAGTGGTCAAGTGACAACTTTCGTACAGGATGTGATGATGCTTCGGTACTAACTTGAGAAAGAGAAAGCGTGCTTTTGAAGAGCTATTTGAGAGCTTGGCAACGGCAACCTTGAATGTTTTGCGGGTGCAAACGTTTCACGAAGATAGCACTTAGGCAGGGGCAATCCACGTGAGAAAAAACTTGACATGGCAAAATGTATGGATAGCCTATCCTTCTGCACGAGACAGGGCGGTGACGCGGATACCTTTTGGCTGCATAAGCTTGCCTTACCAGATGCTTTTGAGTTGACAGTCCCCAAAGTTATCCCCTTCGACGGTCCACTTTGTCTCCTTCAAAGAGGAAGATGTTCGAAATATCAAATGAAGAGTTGAAACATCCTGATGGTAAGTATGACCTTTGTAAGAGAGAACGGCATCGGATGTGTACTGCGGCGCAAAGTACCTGGGAAGATAAGACTCTTGGGGTAGGCCGGATTAATGGCGCCTAATCGTCACACGGATATTTTCAGACGGCAACTTACAAGCCTATGCATTTTTGAGGTCTTATAACACTGTTACGAGTAAAAATTAGTCAAGAACTTTTGGTCTCACCTCAGAGTCCGAATCACAAAAGACAAGTTGGCCATTGCGGGGGGCCAGCCACCAAGCATCGGACTGCAAGCATGAGAGAAGCAGGATGGTTGGGATTTCGATCTGAGTAGCGATTCGATCCAAGACAGCTGCAATTGTTCCTCGATCCGACTCATTCACATGAGGTGAAACGGAGACCAATTGTTTTAAAGATGCATGTGTAGATCAGTAAGAAGCCTCTACAAGAGTAGAGACATAAAGTCAGAAAGAACTTTCAGTTGCTTCTCCTGTTTTAGACACCAGACGCTTGTGCAAGCGAGAAAGTCAAGTTTCAAACAAATGTAGCCGTGTCGAACCTGGAGGAAAGGGCTCTTGAAGCGCACAGTCCAGTCTTGATCAGGGTCCTTGCACGCTTCCAAGATGCAGTCCCTGTCCAAGTTCACCCTGCATCGCCGCAAAATGATTTTCGAGACCCCAGTGAGCATGCTCAATCTGGGAATGGAAGTGCTTGACAAAGATACCTGATTAGTCAATCACTTCCAAGTTCTTTGCAGATCGAATCCCTTGAGGTAGAATTTCAATAAGCTAGAAATGACCAGGCCCCGGATATCTGTTCACCTGTTCATCGGGGAAAGTATCATTTTGCCTGCCGCTTCGCAAATGGTATACACAGCGTTTCTGTTGTCAGGCTTTTGACCCGATTCGAGGAGTATCACGTGCGTTTTTCCTGCGGGAAATAGATGCAGTAAGCATGCTTCAGAATCTTCAGAGTTGGTCTGGTCTACACAGAGTAAAGAAGTTCTCTTTTGCAAACAGATATGGAGCTCATACCTCAGGGAGGAAAGACTAGTATTGAAAGAGAACTTGCTTTGTGAGCTTATCATCGCTTTCAATCAGACTCAAAGCTCTTTTTGTTCGTAATCTTCGAGCCCCCTCTTGATTATTCAAAGCCTTCAGAGGAAAGCGGTGAATGCACCGCTATCATCGTCAACAACAGGCGCCAGACATTGAGCGGGAAGATCCTGAGACATACCAATCCTTACAGTCCTTATAGAAGGACGGCTGATCATTTACCTGCAAGAAGCGAGATATGTTGTCCAATCTAGGTCCTTCCTCTTTGCTTGCGTTGCCCCCCATCTTGGTATTGTGAAAATACGCCCTCTCTTGTCTGAAGCTGTCACGGAGTTATAGAGTCAGCACAGAAATGCCACAACGGCGCACCGCGCGCGTGGCGGCCGCCACCCGGAACGTGGTACGTGCCACAGGGTTTTGCTGAGGGAATCGAGATTTGCGCTCAGATGGCGCGGCCGGGCCTTATCGGATACCCGGCCGACCGTCTGGGTAGGGCGTTTATAATTGCGGCGGCCGCGGCACGCTACCGTATAACCGACCGAACTGCCGCTAATTGACCAAGCTTTCAAGTTTTGAGTGACCCCTCTCTCCACTCCTCTGCACCCAAAGTCTTCACGTTTCCTTATCGACTGAAGTTGATCGTCAGGTCACCAAGATTCAATTATCAGAGTTTTTTATGTTCGGTGATCATGGCGGCTCGACACATGACCCTTCAGACCCTGCCTTGTCAGACTTCAAGAGCTTCTACTGGACACGAAGTTTCAGCACTCCTAGTAGCGGAAGCTCGCGAGTTTCTTTCCGCCTCTAGAAATGGTTCTGGAGATACGGATGGCACGTCAATAGTTTGCATGCTTGGGAATTCCCAAGAAAATCTGGTCCCTTTCTAAAGTACTGCGGGAGCGCTGTACACTCAATCAGTTCGTCGCTTTCGCATGATCATCTGTCTGTCTTTGCGATGGCAATTGCTTGACATGTGCTGGTTCATGAAGCTTACCAAAGTCGTTCGCCGAATCAGCTGCAACGCGGCCGCCTGAGCAATCAGAACTCTCTGTTCGAGGCCAAACCCATTGACTCGATCTCCAAGGAAGAATGTTGCGACGTCTCTTGAACCCGGGCAGGGTTCGCAAGGAAGACCTATCGAGAGTCTGATATCAGGATATCATGCTGGATTTGAGGCCTATCTGAAGGGCTATATTGACTAGGTCGGACCACAAGTGGACACTCATCGTCGTGTTGAAAGTCTTCTTGGTGATCTTCTCGAACAAGCACATGCAAACCAGATATAAGACCGCATGCCGGCGCACTTGCAAATCTTCTGTAGGAAGCTGCGAGAATCCAAATCGACCTTAAGCTAGCCGGTTGTCCGGCTGCCATCGTAAAGCCGGTTCGACACACTCGGCTGATAGAGAATTCAATTTGACAGCGCAATCGCCGCCGGCCCATGTCACGTGTTTGAAGGCTGATTGCATGAGGATCCCTGTTTTCTTTCAAGGATTCGTTTGTAAGGCGAAAGACGTTCAAAAAACAACAGCTTGCCACCTTGAGCAAGGCACTGACGTTTCAGCCGCCCTAGCATGTACGTACGTACGTCCGACCATCCGGATTCGTCAGCATTATTTTAACACGATCTAGCTACACTGTTAGCAGGCCGCGGCATGCCCGTCGACCGTAATCTTCTAATTGACACGCAAAGGTTGAGCTTGGCCACACGCAGTGAAATCAAAGCCGTGCCAGTCCGTCAAGTACCGGAAATTGGGGGCTAATTTGATGTCTGCCCACATCATCATGTACGCAATCTTCGTCATCCACATCGACAAACAAAGAAAGTCACCCGCGCATTGATCAGGATGTTCTGGCAGGTCAGAAGAGTCGGAATGCTTTCAATATCAAGGTGTCTGGGATCCACAAATATTCCCGCTGCGAGCCTCCGATTTATATTTGACTGTCAACGGGTGTCTGACCAGGCCCACTAATGAACACCTGTGGATCCGAACGTCTATAAGCTCCTTGACCTTTGTCAAAGGGCTAGCACGCAGCGCTGTTATCCTCACCCATCCAGTGTACAGGCAATCTCTAACATTGCGGACCCACCAGAAAGACTAGGCTAGCTCAGTTCAGTGCAGTGTAGATTACCCATCTATAGTAAGTCAATGAGGTGCCCCAACCGTTGCCCGAGTCGGCAGCACGTGATCGGCCGCGCGCAAGCAATAACTCGTTCTTTCGAAGTTTTCTAGGAAACCCTCAATTTCGTCACCTATGATACATGATCAGTCTCCTATGCTACATGTCAAGCGGACGCTCTCCGGGGATTCTTCTTTTCGGGTTCGATGTCTTGCGTCGTCATGATCGCCTGAACCGTATTGCCGAGAGCGTAGTCGCGCAGCAACGCATGAAGCTTCTCGGCGTTCAGGGGTTTGCTGCAGACAGAAGCGCACGCAAATGTGACCTTGAACAAGTTCCTGCCGAACAGAATAAGCAGCGCAACAGACTGAAGGCACAACATCACATTGCAGGAACAACCCTTAGGTCAAATTGCTGTTTGGGAACGGATGCCGGCAAAAACTTCCGATTCAAACTCCTATGATTGCCAGCTCAGGAAAGTCGTCAAGGATCATGGCCAGAGAGCCGGACCGGCCGCAGCGGCCATGAGTTCAGTAATCTAGAAGATAGCGAACTTGAGACTGCCCGATAAGGAACCAGACTTTAACCACGAGCCGGACCCAACAACCAAAGGGCATCCAGTATTGGACACGTGGAACCCGCATACAAGTCGCCCACAAGCTTCAAGATGGAAACCGCAGCACTGACCTCAAATAGCCGTCCATTCCAACGGCAATGCAGCGCTCAGCATCCCCGGCCATCGCGTGCGCTGTCATTGCGACGATGGGTATGTGCCGCCCCGACGTCCCCTCTTCTATCCGTATCAACTCCGTCGCTTGCAACCCGTCCATGACCGGCATTTGCACCTGGATGGGATGACGCACGAGAATAATGGATTGCGTGGAACGTACTTCTCTCTTTTGAGAGTTCCTGAAGCAACTTGTTTTCCATGCAACTTCCCTCACATGGAAGTCTTAGAGCATTACGGACGCTTTCTGAAATCTTATCAACGGAACAGTGTCTCTCCAGAATCATTACTTTCTTTGTCTGCACGGAGCACCGAAGCTTCGCGGTTTTTCAAGCAAAAGCGACGCGAAACTGCAAGAATTTGATGATAAGGGCAGGGGCTGCGACGAAGTGGCGAAGAGAAGCGTTGCGAAAGGGCGACTACCTCGGGACATACACATGGTGTCCCCTCTTTCTGAATATCACCTAAACGACCTTGTCTGTGGGGCAGTCGCGGCAATCCCTCAAGCAGCCAATAGAATCAACACGATTCTTGAGCACGCAACCTCAAACCAAAAGCACTTACATCCATGAGGCAGATGTCAAAGCGCTCCTTCGTGACCATCTCCACCGCCTCCCGCCCATTTGGCGCGATCCGCAGGGTGTGCCCCCATTTCGTGAGCAGCGCGCGCGCCACCGCCTGGTTCACCAGGTTGTCCTCGGCAACTAGAATGTGGAGCTTTTTCTGCGGGGCGAGTCGCTTCCGTGGCTCGGAGAGAGACTGCCGCCCGGGCGACGCCGAACTGCCGATGGCGCCGTGGAGCGTCCGTAGGAGGGCCGACTCCTTGATCGGTTTTGTGCAGTTGCCCTGAATGCGGAGAAAAATTTTCTTCATGCTATGGACCAAGAGACAGAACGAGCACATGGCTTGGTTATGTATTGCCCTTAGGAAAAGCTGAACCTTGAATGTCAGAATCAAATATCTCGGAGAATGACTACATGCAGAAGCAAGCAACTAGCGCATAATAGTCCAGGGCCAAGCAACTTGATGGGCTGGCGCCCTGAGTTTGACGCGGTTTGTGAAGGCGCTTCGTTATAATTTCGTTGACCAATCGCTCACGTGAAGGGGCAAGGCTGAGTACGATAAAAACCGAAAATGCACAGCGAGATGAAGCAAGCTGCAAAGCCTTAGAGCTTCCCCGAAGGTGAGAAGAGACCCGAGCGAGCATGAAGACATGCGAAATCCACCCTGAAAACACCCGGCAAGCAAACCCTACTACGACAGCAGTTCAGCAAATCGAGAAAACCGCCCCTTACCTGTACGTTAAGCTCCTTAAGCTTGTGCAAGTCCCCGTAGTCGACCGGCGTCAGCATGACGACCGCGACGCCCTCGAGCAGCGCGGGCCGCTCCTCGCGCAGCATGCGCAGCAACTCTAGACCGTCGATGTCCGGCATGTCCAGATCGACAAGCAACACCTGAGCAAGGGCTTGCGAAACGTGTCAGCAAGATGGGCGCCAACAGGGATGCAGTAAAGATTCAACAACTTACGTTTGCAAGTTCCAAAATGGAAAGGAATAGATACCGCTGGTCACCACAAAAGGGTTCTTACAATTGCGACTGTTGAGGTGTGAATGGTGTTGGTAGCAGTCTGTATTACGATCCCGGAGGGCAGCCGCCAAGTTAGCGAAGCGCCAGAACGTTCCAACCAAAGCGCTTGGGATGAGGCCACAGAATTCATTAGAGGGCTGTCAGGAACAAAACATACCAAGTTGCAACGAATTTAGTCCCCTCAAGCATGTAATCCAGCATGCAATCGGCCTGCTTAAGCAGATCCACATCGCAGCCCATTAATCTGCCCTTGGCGATCCATTCCTCTAACCTGGTATGGACATCCCGCACGCGCAGCCTCGGACAGCGCGGCCGCGGCCTCGAATGCCCCCGGGACCGAGCGCGCGGCCGCCTTCCATGACGTCAGCATGCGCTCGAGGAGCGCGCACGAGGTCGGGTTGTCGTCGACGACCAGCACGGAGACGTCCTGTGGGGGTGACGAGAGTCGACGTCAGCATGGAGTGGTTTGATGACGAAAGCAGAGCCCGAAAGCGTGCATGAGTTTCTGAAGAGATCTAGTGAAGTTGTTTTTGAATCGAAGCAAAAACCGAAGAAGGAGAAAGGTGCTGCAAGAAATTTCGCGAAGGATGGTTATAATCGACATAGACAATCTATCGTCTAAGACTTCGAGAAGTGCGCAAGACGGGCGCCAGCCTGACTCTGAAGCCAAGCTGCGTCAAACGCCTGAGGTTATTCAACAACTTACTCCGGGATGTGCGCCCATACGGAAGAGTGAGAGACATGCAAACCAGAGACTGATTTTCAAATGTCTTGACCAAATGACCAGCCTGTTCGAATGTCCAAATGAAGACCCGGCTCACCTCCATGCTCTCGATCTCGACCGATAGCCGCCGCTGGTCCTGATCGGGGCTGAGCTCAAATTTGGCGGTGAAGCTGAACTTGCTGCCGTTCCCCTCCTCGCTGTCCACCCACATTTGCCCCCCCATCGCGGCGGCCAGCTTCGCGGAGATGACCAGACCCAACCCTGCGGAAAGAGGACGGGAGGCGAAAAGATGCGTCAGCATGGAGAGAGACTGAGGTCAGCGCAGGTACCCAATGTATCGGAAGTGAACGACAGGTCGGGATAAGGAGGCAGTTGAGTTGTGGAGGCCTTGCTGCAACCGCCAATCCGGAGAAATGACCAAAGCGGGAGCGAAGAAACGGCAGAGCAGAAAGCGCGTGAAAATAAATCAGAGGATTGGAGCAGTATGTGGAAAGGGAACGGAGCTGAGATGCAACAAACGTGTTTGGACCCAACGGTCGGTGAAGCAAAGATCAGGGGCACAATGCAGCGGCAGTGAATACGGGGAACGGCAA
Source organism: Klebsormidium nitens (assembly GCA_000708835.1). Taxonomy (NCBI): domain Eukaryota; kingdom Viridiplantae; phylum Streptophyta; class Klebsormidiophyceae; order Klebsormidiales; family Klebsormidiaceae; genus Klebsormidium; species Klebsormidium nitens. The sequence goes on along the minus strand of DF237376.1, from coordinate 41,783 downwards.
GAATCAAGAGAATCTATCTCGAGAGGCTCTTTCCAAGCCCTAACTGCTCAACCACATCAGCTTGGACAGGCAAACAAAGAAGACGTGAGCCGTCCTGCATGCCAAAGAGCAATTCAACGCGCCTAGGGCTGACAAGAAGAGAATCTGCATACGAGCTGCCACGATGGAACGAGAGGCCGCAAATGAGCACCCCCTTGGTAGAGTCAATTCTGCGCCGCGCACTGACGTGAAAGCGAACAAAAGACAAACCCTGAACACGAGCCCGAGGTGCGGTCATTACCTGTGCCCCCGTAGAGCCGTGTCGTAGAGCTGTCAACCTGAGAGAAGGCCTTGAAGAGGAACTTTTGCTTGTCGCGCGCGATGCCTATACCTGCAACGCCCCCAACCAGACCAGGAGTCAGCCTGGAAGCTTACAATTTGGACGCACTCTCCACATTCCACATTTGTCCCTGCATCAAAGCCAATAACTGGGTGGCTGCTCTCCTTCAGATGCGAGCTGATGCACGCTTACGTCATCCTGATTGCCAGCTGCTGAAAAGTAACTGCTTCTTTCAAATGCCAGCTACAGCACTTTCAAAAGTAGAACGATTGAGAGCGGATCATGCCCAAAAGAAGAAGCCGCTGCCTGTGTGGGCGCCACGTCTTACCTGTATCTTCTACGATCAGCCTCAGCATGACGTCACCGCTTTCCGACATGCTCTCTACCAACGCCGTGACGAGTACCTGACCCCGGGGCACACCCGGGGCCGGTGTGAACTTTATCGCGTTTCCTGCATGATGCGAGCAGGTCGGCCGGTCAGACGAAGGCCTGGCGAGCTAAAACGAGTCCAAAGCGCATGCTTGAAACGTGCAGAAAAAACTCCAGCGCTGTCAAGGGGATGATGACATTTTTTTACGCAACCGGTGGAAGTGTTCAGATTTTCACGCCTGCTCCCTGAGGCCACATTTAGAAAGCATAGCAAGATCACCAAACACACAAACAAGCAACACTTGAGCAAAAACCCATGACTGTTTCACCTTTTGTAGGACAAACAGGTCCGGAAAAGACACAAAAGACGTCAATAGACGAGCCTCACCAGAGCACAAATCTCCCCAGATGCTCACCTATCAAGTTTACGAATATCTGGAAGAGCCGGCCGGGGTCCCCCAGGAGGCGGTCCGGTACGTCCGGGCTGACGTCACACAGCAGCTCGACGTTGCGCTTGCTCGCGCGCACCGCAAGCACCGACACCGCGTGCTCCAACTGACTACGCAGCGAGAACTCGATCTTCTCCAGGTCCATCTTGCCCGCCTCGATCTTGGAAAAGTCCTGCGTGGGGGAGGGAGTTCGGTATCAATGAAGTTTCAGACGAGGGGCCTAATAGCGAGAAGTTCTGCGCGCGAACGCTTTCCAAGCGCCTAGATTTGAAGGCCACCTAGGTAACAAGAGTGACAATGCGCTTTGCATTTGACTTGCAAGATGAATTCGAAAAACTGCAAGCAGCTTCAGCTTCGATTGACACCTGTCACCGCTGCAAAAGCTTTAGGCAACATGCGAGACTTTGAAAATCCAAAAAACGAAGGCTCTTTTCTTTGCAGATGCTGAAACCGCCCACGAGCTCCACAGCGACTTGTGCTTGACATCCTACCCTGAAACGAACGTTACATTTTTCCGGCCTTTTCCAGTCCGTCCACTCAAGTTCGGCCAACCATAATCAGTCCGGCTGAAAACTCACCAGTATATCATTGATGACGTTCAAGAGGTGCTCGGCCGAAAACTTGACGAGGCCCAGATACTCTTGCTGGTCAGGTGTGATCCGCGTGTCCAGGCACAGCTCCGTACAATTGATGATCCCTGCACGGATAGGGCGTCGGATAGAGGATAAGTCTGCAAAATCTGCCCTCTCTTCCGATAGCCCTACATTACAATCAGCAAACACTCCACGCGACCTCCGAAAAGAGGTGCTTAACGACGCCTTTAAAATCCTTAGATCTGCCTTTGACTTATTTTCAGACCCCCTGGCCCCATTCAACAGCTTCCCTGTGGAGCCAACCCTCAAAAATGCACAGCACTACTAGGTAACCACATAACTCGGAAGCATCTCCCGCTCAAGAAGAGTCTAAAGCAGCGATAGCCTCCCCACGCACCGTTCAGCGGCGTCCGGATCTCGTGGCTCATGTTGGCCAGGAAGTTGGACTTGATGTTGTTCGCGGTGACCGCCTCGTCCTTGGCCTTGACCACCTCCGCCTCCGCCTTCTTCCGCTCCTCGATCTCCAGCGCCAGCCCCGCGTTGGCGGCCGCGAGATCGCGCGTGCGCTCCAGCACGCGCGCCTCTAGCGTCGACCGGTTGGTCGCCAGCTCCGCCGCCATCATGTTGAACGTCCGCGTCAGCTGCGCAATGGTAATATTGTTTAGTTCTCGCATATTCGACGCCAAAGTTCCCAGTCAGAACGGAGAATGAAACAGGTCAGGTGCTTTCCGTAATAGAAGGTTCCGCGTGCCTCCAGCGTCGACCTGTTGGTCGCCAGCTCCGCCGCCATGATGTTGAACGTTCGCGTCAGCAGCAGAAAAAATACAGGGAAAAATGATTCTTGCGGGTTTAGAAACCACGTTTTGCTTCCAAAAACAAACAATAAGACGGGTCAGGTACGGATCGTAACAAAAGATGCTGCGCGCCTCCAGCGTCGACTGGTTGGTCGCTAGCTCCGCTGCCATCATGTTGAACGTCCGCGTCAGCTGCGGACCAAGATCGAGTATTTTTGGGAATCATCGCGAGTTTGAGAGTCAAGTCTGGCACTTGGATACAACCATTAAAACGCGTCAGAAGCAACTCTAGTGAAAGGGACTGTGCGCCTCCAGCGTCGACCGGTTGGACGCTGGCTCCGCTGCCACATATTGAACGTCCGTGTCAGCTGCGGAAATAATGCCGGGCTCTTATGAATCTCTGAAAACAGGGTGTCAAAGTTTGCAGTAGATCGGTCGTCATCTCGGCCGATCATGTTGAACTGTGAAACCGAGACTCGGTGTTTTTAGATGTGCCCGACGACCAGTTTCAGACGAACGCTTCGACGTTTGGAATCGACTTCGGCTCCAACCCTTTGGAACTGTCTCGTCGACGAAGGAACCAACGGGGCCACATAAAACATTAAAAAACATCTTTGCAATCGACTCAATCGATAATGCCAAGTTCTGACTTCAAGCGTGTCTCTCCACAACCAGTCTGCACCCCGGAGCTTCAGCAGCTCGCCAGACCCATTTCAAACACCCTCATTCTCCTGAGCGCATTTTCCTCGTCTTCTCCAGACTCTCCGCATGACAATGACAATTCGCACCGCAAAAGAGAGAAAAATGGTTAGACCCCCACCTCATAGACCTCGTCCTTCATCCAGGGCTTGCGCTCCGGCACGCGCGCATTCATGTCCCCCCCCGCGAGCGCCGCCGCCGTCTTGTTCAGCTCCACGATGCGGTGCGTGAAAAGGCGCGCCAGGAAGTAGGACGCGCCAATGCCGAACACGAGCACGCTGACCATGCAGCTGATCAGAATGATACGGATGCGGTGGATCGGGTGGAACGCTTCGTCGTAGTTTAGCTTCGCCTCAATGCCTGGCAGGGGAGCGAGGAAGACAACATATTAGGGAGGTTCCTTTTTGAATCCACGCCAATTGATCAGGAGTGCAGCCTGAACATTCGCAACGTAAGCTGGGGAGAATGTGGCATTTGCGGTGAAAAATTCGTCGTCATTCACCTCGACGCCTGGCAGTGGAAGATTGGAGCTTCTACGACCAAGAAATTATGAATAAACCTTCAAGTTTTCACAATAAAGTATGTGGACACTAGCAACTTCGAAGTGAAGGGTGTCTCAGGATCCGGAAAGCACGCCTCGTCAAAGTTCGGCTTCGCCTCGATGCGTGGGGCCAATACACCAGAGGCCTTCGACAGTTTGACGTTTCGAGCCCTGTATATGTCCTACTATAGCCCTATCTTTTCAGAGAAACGCCCCTTGTGCGGATCAGAACCACAATGGGCTGTCTCTTTAATTCAACCAACTGTTCGAAACGGGCGCCAGGCTTCCGGAAAAGCTGAAAGTGAGGCAACAACACAAAGCTTCGGCCTCCGGGCCTGGCTGCTGAGGAGTTGCAGGACTCAGCATTTCGAGAACTGCGTAGAATTCTATGATCGTCTGCTTTCAAGGGATGGATGAGCACACTGTAGAGGTCAAACAAAAGCGAAAATCAGCCGCCTAGCCGCCTCTGCACGTCACTGACCCGAGCTAAGCTCAACCAATCCTCCTCCCCAATGCAGTAAGCGTTCTATCTTGGGACACGAGGATAGCGAAGCCACATCATCTCTTCCTTGCTCTTTTCAAGGCATTGCAAGAGCACCCCTCTGCTCGCTCATTCAAAGCGCGTGATGCTCACCCCAGTCCGCGAAATCCATGGGCGCGTACGCTGCGGCGACCTTGATACCCCGGTAGTCTTTCTCCGTGATCGAGCCGCTTTCTTTCATATAGATGGCCTGGACAAACACGACCGACGTCGGAATCACGACGGCCGTCGGAAACGCGTCACGCTGGGCTTGGAGCTTGGCGCTGAGGCCTGGGCAAGCTTGACAGAACTGAGATTGGACAGCTGCCTATAACCCTGCCACAACGCCGGATACCGTCCTTGCTCACCTTAATCATGCTACTCATGACCTGCACAAACTGTCTGCGACTTCCATTTGTGAACTGCATAGGTGTCTGTACTTGGAAAAAGCTCTACTACAGAGCAAGAACTACTGGGTGAAAGCCAAGGTCAACCATTCTCTCCTCCCCAGCGGACTGAATCTCCCTCAGCTCCGCAATCGACCGCCAGCTCACCCGAAACAACCCTCTCGTGAACGGCGCCTCAAACCGCCCATGCGACAGCTGAGGATCCACCAGGAACTCCATTGTGTTCGGCTCCGGCCCCGGGCAGACGACAAGCACCTCCCCCGTATTCTCTAATCCGGCCGGCTCGTAAACCAGCCTCCGAAACGCGGCCGCCTCGATCGTGCACTGCAGATACCCGAGCGGCTGCGAGTTGTTGATCACCCGCACCGACAGCAGGATCAGCGCGTCGCTCGGCGGCCGCCCCTTGTTCATGAACGTAAACGCAACGCCGTCCGTGTAGTTAAGGCTCTGCACGCTGGACTGGACCGCTCTCGTCGAGTTCACAAAGTTGTTCGTCTGGAAGATCATGGTCCCGTTCAGGTCAAAGATGGCCCCGTCTTGGTACTGATCGAGCGCACCGATCGCGGAGTAGAGGTCCTGTGTCCCGAGCGTGATGTCAAACGCATTGAGTCTTGAGCCGTTGTTGACTCTGCGAAGCATCTGGGTGATGAGGACGCGGGAGCCAATGAGATCCATGTTGTTGTGCTCGCTGGAAATGTACGAGAGGAGGCTCTGCTTGCGCAGCGTGGCGACGGTCACGAGCCGCGGACCGAGCTCCTTGTCGAGGACGTCCTTTGCAGTGATCCTGCAATGGGAGGGTGTGGATTTGGTTTCCTGCATTTGACGATTTCGATGTAGATACCAGGGGGGGGTGAAATTTTGGTACAGTAAAGTTTCACTGAAGGAGCTTTGAGATATAGCTAGCCTGACTTCTAGACAACCTTTATTTGAGGGAGGGGAGAGTTGAGGGATAACGGTGCATTTGACAGTCAGGCGGAGATCCCAAGGGGAAGTGAGGGCTTGGTACCATGAGGTTTACAGTCTAGGAGCTTTGAGGAACATCAGCTAGCTTGACTTCTAAACAACTCTTATTTGAGGAGGGGTTACATGGCCTCTGAAGCTCAGTTACGAGGCCTCTGACGCTCAGTTGCAAAACAAGGCTCCAAGACAATTCACCAAGAAATCTATGTTTCCATGTAGGCATAACAACCGCAGATAAAGGTTGGAAGAGTGGTACGTTGATTCAGGACACAATGCAATGGCTACCAGAATGAGTCCACTCGCTTTGAATTTGGTGCGACACCAGTCACACAGAAACATGAAGGTCACATACGGCTAAATGGAGACCCGAAGCTTGTGAAAGCATGTCCAACGGATGAAGAGGGTTCCGCTGCAGACACTCCTAAAGAGGGCGTCAGACTTCATATACCGGCCCGCCCGTTGAATCTTCAATCCAACTTGGGCGCACGAAAACTTCTAACACAACTGGCAAGTGCGCTCAACTTTCGCAGAGAAATCGAGCGATCGAACCTCGGCCGGAGCAACTTTTCTCCTTTTGCCGCACGCCGCGCAGGTCGGGCTCACACCGGTTCTCCAATTCGGCGTCACACGGGCAGAGTTGCCAAACGAATGAAATGCACCGTACGCTGCTGACGTCAGGGGGGACCGGTCCCCCGACGCCCTCTTTAAGGTCCACAATCTCGCTTAAAGAAAAGTTCCTTCCTTAAAGCAAAGCTCCACATTTTTTCTGAAGCCCCAGCCATCACGCACTACACAAACGACAATCAGGCACTCTCTGTTCATTGTGATTGCACCAATTCTGGGAGAGGAGTTCCACCGAAAAGGTGGCCGAGAGCCGACAAAGTGCAGAGAAGGGAGCAGGAGTTGACTGATGTCTATCTAAGAAAGAGGCAGTATCTCACTTGGTCTCCTCAAAGGAGAAAATCAAGATTGGACAGTCCTCTCCTTAAAGGCGGCGGGGAAAGGAAGACAGTCCAATGCAAGAATCGTCCAGAGCAGTCGCTAATAAAAACCAACCAGAAAAAAGAGAGAAGGGGGAAAAAAGCCAAAAAAAAGAAGAAAAAACAAAAAGGGGGGGGGGGAACTAATTTGGCAATGTGAGCATTCCAGGGGGAGTGCCCACTCTTAGGAAGGAAAAGTTATGAGCACATCCTTTGCGCCAGAGGAAAATGTCACCATGTCCCAGTTTCCAACGTATGCGCAGGCCCACTGGACATTGTAGAATAATTTTGGGCTCTGGTTTTGCTCAAGGCCAAGAGAGAGGCGACAATGCCATTATAACATTTGGAAACTGGCCTTACTCTCACAGCGCCGACGGCTAGCCAGCATTCTATCGCGCTTTGGAGACGAGGTGTCATAAGACATTGAAGCTGTGAACTAAGCTGGTTAGCGACAGAAGACGCCGTGTCTGAGAATCTTTGCGACCACCCTTCCAATACCTTCCCCTCTCAGAAGATCCATGAAGCGATTCATTGGAGGGCATTTCAGAAGCAGGAGAGGAAGAAGCACAACCATCCACGAAAGACTACAGACTTTTCCAAACAAACTTTGCTAAACTTTTTACCATAAGAGCAGTCGCCTATGTCAAACCTATGCATGCACCTTGCAAGCTGGACGGGCGTTCTACACGCGCCACCATGGCCTCAAGGGGCCAAAAGCAGTGAAAACACTACCAAATAAGCGCAGCAAGAGAACGAATTGACACAGAAAACCGGGCGAAAACATCTCCAGTGCCAGCTAAGCAGCCGAACTGGGGATGACGGGTTGGATCAACAGGTGACCAAATATGAGGGATCAAGAAGGAATTGACAGAAAGATTTTTTTTGAAGTTCTCAAAAAGAACGTAATGGAAAAGCCTAGGATGTAAGCCATTTCATTTGGCAGCATGGTTTTTTCGTTCAAGCGGATGATGATCTCATGCTTCTGAGATGTGCAGCTTCGGGGTTACCTCCACACAACCCGACTCTGAGAATGTAATATTATGGTTTGATTTGAAAGATTGCGAAAAACCTGAGAATTGTCAACTCCCAAATGTGAACGTCTTTTTCCCACGGAGAGGAGCTTGACTTGGATTGAGTGCGGCAGGACGATGCACAAACACTACACCAATAAATCACTGTGCAGATCTCAGCCTGGACAAGAGTAGTTCCTGGCTTGAGTGCCAGGAAATTGAGCAACAACCAGTTCACGTCCTTCTCAAGACGGGTGGGAAATAGTACCTGTTTACCGACTGACTTACTCATAACTTGGCCACAAGAAGAGCAGAGCCTCACACAGGGACTGTTTTATCAACCAGAGGGATTAACCAGCATTTAGGAAGGCTCTGAGTAGCCTGATCAGCTGCTAGACAAGAGGAAACCAGCCCTGGTCAACTGCCAAAAGTTCTAGCAGAACCAGGCGCCCTTAATCCAAAGTGAGGTGCAACCTCACAGAACTTACCAGAAAACCAGCGCCATAACTCCGCTCGCCACGGTTACGAGCATGCCCACAAACACTGTGAGCTTGAGGGCCAAGGACGCCGATAGAAAAGTTGGTTTCCTGACCCGGTTTTGCCCCCTCTCAGGCTCCGGAGAGCCGTCAAACGTCCTACGTGATGCGTCAACATCAAGATCCAACACAAATGCTGCCTCATCAGCAGTCCGCATGCAGTTGTTCCTCAAACCGTTGCTTCCATCTGGCTGCTGCCTGGCTGAGCCTCGTGTCCCCAGCTCAACCAAGATAGCGCCAGAAGGGGCGATCATTTTTGCGAGACCCTAATTACAGCTCAAACCGTACGCTCAGGGTCAAGCTGGCATTGCCCCTGCGTCCTACCAAGAAAAACGACGCGCTTCCTTCAGGCAGAAAGCTATGCATATCCTGTCTTGACGACCTTCGCCCAGTGACAATTGGCTATGAGCTCAAAAGAGCATGCTCTTTGGTATCTGCCGCGCTCCCTTGAAAACCATCTCCTCGTGCTCCCAGTCCTAGCTCTGACTCTGAGTCTGAGCCTAGGAATAGGCTGTAAAAGTGGATCCAACGCGCGCTCAAGCCTCGAGATTGGCTTCCAACCACGAATCTGGCTTCTCAGTTACGGTACGTACCAGACAACTGTTAGTGTACGTGCACGGGTGAGTTCCCCAATCTCAACCACCCATTGCCCAGTATAAATTTAAACCAGGTACGAACAGTGTACTTGGTTCAGGGTTTCAGGAGGTACGTAGAGAGGGTCATTCGAGATTCAGTAGATTTGGTGTACCCAGCCGTACCGTACGAACACGGGCGGTACTTACTGCCCCACTCTAAGAGGGGTAATTTACACGTGTTGGAATCTTGCTGGGATGGCAAGGATCCGAGGACCGAAATGTACGCCTTCATATAATACAGCTCTTTCCAAGCATCCTGCCGGTTTTTAATAGAGAGGAAAGTCTAAAAGTTAGACGACTACCTAAGTTAGTCAAGTCGAAAATCAGACTAACTTTTAAGATTCCCTCTCTAACTTAAATCGGCAGCTTGGTCGCAAAGAGCTCGATTACCTCGGAAAACATCATCCTGAGTTCTTCCTCGCCAACCAACTCGGCGGTTACCTTTGTTGCCACCGAGTCGGGGACGGTCTGCTGCTACACCGTAGGTGTCGTTGAACGTCCGATGGACCTGGACCTGGAATGCATCGATCCGATGGCCGCACAACGTCCATCCAACGCCTCAAACCGAACCATTGTTGCTCCGTGTGATCCTTAGTTAGCTGCACTAACTTGGTTAACCCACAAACGCCACTCATATTCTGAGATGATGATATGATATTCAATCATTGCCCTGAGCTCTGACGTCATGCACGGAGTCAGCTGTAGCACCGGCACAGGCTGGCAACCGGAATGTAGGAATGGCGACTACCTAGCTAGATATCAGATATAGCCAGGCCTGGCAATTTACGTGAATGGCAGCCAACTCAACCCGCTGCGTCCTGGCCCTGCAACTACTTGCAAGCATGCATTTGCTGCTTTGCGCAGTATGTGCAGAAGACCAAGCGCCGGTGTTTTGCTCGTCTTTGTGAGGAAATGGAGAATAGGTACACAGTGTGAACTAGGCGGATGAGCTGAGCATATAGTATGAGCACTGAGGATGCTCATCTCACGCTGTAGTACTTCGTACTTTAGCACCTCCGTGCTACTGTGATTCAGGGTACGAGGGTGATCTAGGCTTCAAGGACTCGATTGATTCAGAAGCAACCGCCAACATGTGTCGTGTTGCCTGGCTACTGTTCTTTCAAGAACCGTTTCTGCCATGACGGTGAGCCATACGTATTCCCGCAACCGCAAAATTGTTTTGATTTATGGCTTCCGTTTCTTGACATTGCATCCATGATACGCAAAAAAGTAAAGAGCCTGCTAAGAATCAACGTGCACTTCGTCTGACAATGCGCGGCCAGTCGTTTCTACGGTCAAGCGTGATACCGCAAAGGCAGCTCCAAGCGGCACCACGGAGAATAACGACACGGCGAGATCAATGTGACAGTTGGCTACGAGATCGACCGCGACCAATGGGCAAAACATTCCCCCTAGACGGCTGAAGGAACTAGCGAGCCCCAGCCCGGTGGACCTGCAAGCAGCGAGCGGAAGCTTTTAAGAGGGCGCCCTGATTCAAGTTGCCTCGGTGACCAAAGCCCACAACACGCCACACTTATTGCTGGCACTTCTTCAAAAAGCAATAAGATTGTGTCCGATGACAATCTCCGTCAAGACTTCAATGCCACTAGTCCGTTTTGACATCAAACCCCTTCGTAAGGGGCAGTCGTCTCACATGGGCCAACGCTTTTATGAATCTAGCCAGAGACCCAAGACTCTCAGAAATGTCAAAAGCCAATTGTCCAGGTTGGCCAGTCGTATTATTCGACCCTAATGCAACCCTCTCGAAGCAAGTGTCCCGCACGTCTGAACGGCAGCTCTCTACGGCCCCCCACTTTCGAAGAGCGCTGGATCATGAGCTTTGCACTGCCTCCGCAAAATGCGCCGTGACCCAGATTCTGGCGCAAGAGCGATAAAAGCTTGTCTAACAGGGGTCTCCTTGTGCCAAACTAGGCTGGTTGGTTTGCAATCGGGGCACAAACGGACAGCAGGTGCTGGTCAGACAATCATAAACTGGAGGAAGCACGTTGCAAACAAGACGAAGAACAGGCTTCGAGTCCTCGCTACAACGAGAATCTGAGGTTTTGGACACGACAGATCCTACATGTCTACTTGGAAAGTGGGGTTCTGACGAGTGCGCTTCCTTACCGCACGCTGGTCGGGTAGAACTCGGGGGCGTAAATGAAGAGCGATGTGAATGCGCCCATGATGGACGCCCGGGCTCCGAAGAGCAGCACCGCGGTGATGCCCGCGTCGGAGTGCTTGAACACCAGGGGCAGCAGGAAGAGGCCGGTCAGTGTGAACAGGCTCTGCATCGAGAGCTTCCTGCACGGGGCGGAGCAAGGATGGCGTGAGAGATTGAGCGAGAGCAGATTGGATTTGATCGTCAATAGGAGTCGGGCGTCTCCCACGTGGCCATGGAGTACAGTCGTGTAAGCGGGATTGAGGAGATAGGATGTTGCAGCGAGGAGTGACAATCTCAAGCTAACTTCTAACCCTCTGGCGGGGTTTGCTGCCCGTCGCACGTACGCATTTTGTTTCTTGCTGACGTGATGCGAAGGTTCTCTACTGAGCAGAAGAGCCTCAGGAAAGGCAAAAGAAAGACCAAAAGCCGAGGATGCAACGTGGCTATGGAGACAACCAAACAGCCAAAAGCGGAGCTGAACCCCGCCTTAACCCGCCTTCCAGTCGAAGTCAAGCACAGGCGACAAGGACCGAACGTACAGCATCGGACCTCTCCGGGTCCTGAATGGAGGCAACTTCCGAAGTCAACCAGAATGACCACTGTCACGACTTGGCAGGAAGGGATTCAAACCGGAAGGCCTGCAGGGTGAGCAAACCCAGTCGCTAACCCACCTCCCGATCTTATCTAGAGCGAACGCAGCCACGAGCAGGCCCGGAAACTCCGCCAGGCTGGTCACGAACACTTCCCGGTATACTTTGTCGGACCCGTCGGCCCCGGCCGCGGCCGCGGCCGCGGCGCCGCCCCCGCACTCGCCCCCAGCCGCCAGCTGCGAAAGACGGTTTATCAACCTCCAAAAAAGGGTCGAAACTTCCAGGACACTGAGGTTTTTGTCGGATTGTTGACTGGTGCGGCCACGAGGGGTGCGACGCTTTGAAAGTGCTTGTCAAAAAGACGGGTTTAGTTTTGAAGCATCGTGGTCCGGTGTCCAGAAACGCTGGGGACTGCTTCTCGACGGCCAGTCAGTCAATTGCCCCTGGTGGACCTGCCGCCAAGAGTTGTCAACTTCCAACATTCAAGGAGAAAAGATAGGAAGAAGCTAAAGTGGTCACCCTACGCACGCCCGGCGATTGATTGGCCTGCATGGCCCACTTGCCTCATCACCATGCCACATCAACATCCAATCAGCGGCATGCGGCCTCGTCTGCCAGTGACGCCAGCAGCCGCGCGCACCTGTGACGTCAGCAGGACGAGGCCGTAGTAGGTGAAGGCGTTTGCGAAGAACACGGACCACAGGACCAGCGTGGTGCTGCGGAGCGAGGGCGAGAAGAGAGGGGCCACCACTGCCCGCAAGCTCTCCAGGGGGCCCCAATTGCCTGCGGAATGGACCCCCCCGTCTGTGTGACGCGACCTGCGGGAACGATGCCGAGTTTCCAAGCGGCGCGACTCGAGCACAATGGTCTGCTTGAGGTGTGAGGAATCAGCTTCGGGGATCAACAGAGCAGACGTGAGGATTATTGACTCGGCTCTATTCTGGGACAAGACAGACCAAGTGATGAGCCGCGTACTACTGGCCGTACGGTCTCATTTACAGAAATAGCAGGTTGGTCCAGGGGAGCGGCGGCCCAGAAAACTAGACCCCCGGAAACCTTCACCCGCCTGAAGGTCGCACCGAAACTCCTACGCAGGTCTGATGTGTTACGAACTGGACCAACAGACCAGGTTCTCAGGAATTCTGACTGCTACAGCCTCTCATTCCTAATATCCGTGATCTGCACAAAGCGCCGGGCTTCCAGGACCATCTCCAACCCTGAGTCCGACTTCGTGCTAGGAGCGGGCCTGAGCTTATGACGTCAGCCGCAGAGTGCAATGAAACGCCGTTATGGCAATCAAAAAACCGGACAGCAATCTGGTCAATGGCCTCCAAACCGTGCGCTTGCATCGCGTCAAACCGGCGGCCTAAAGCCCTCTTCAAGTTGCGGACAGTAAAAGCCCATTATGGACGCCGCTACGTACGTTTGGACGTCCGCTGCCGCTGTCAGCTGATGTCCGGCCTCCTCGTCATCTCTACGCAGCGGCTTCTCCTCCGGCCCCCGGAGAACCAGCTCGCCGGGGGGCAGCGACCGGCCGTTGCTTTTAGCCACCCTCTGCGGACAGATGTACTCGAGTTATAACGGGCGAGAGAGCATTTCTTTACATGCACAAACTTGCGTGCTCAGGGATAGACGGAGAGTTCAACGTCCTCTCGAGAGACGACTAACTTGCCTGCTTTGGACTCGAGAGATCAACGTCCGTTCGAGGAGCGGCAGACTTGACTTCTAGGGGAATTGGAAGACACATCGAATTCCATTCGAGGGGCGACAACAACTCAAGGTCTTTGGCGTAGAATGCAACAGAACCCGCGCCAGAGTACGGCAGTAGCCTCCGGCCCGGCTGCTCTCCATCCAAGCGCCAAAAATGCCGTCACCAATTCAAATCACGTCGCCAAGGGTTCGACACCATTGACTTCAAGTCCGGCCAAAGCATAAGAGTGCCAGAAACTGACACGCTCGGCCTCGCTCACGCACTTCTAGCACTTTGCGCGCTTCCTTGCCGTCTCCCTTCACCCCGAGCAGGAACCGGGGGCTCTCCGGCAGCAGCGGGTACGCCAGGAGCAGCACCCCGAGCGGCACTGCGGAGAGCGCCAGGAGCCAGCGCCAGCCCAGCGACGGGAGCACCGCCCACGCCAGGCTGGCCTCGGCGACCGAGCCGAGCGTCCAGAACATGTTGATGCCCACCAGCCAGAAGCCGCGGTCGCCTGAAATGGTGAATACCACTGAATGAGTATGATTTCCAAGGCAAAAGTCGTTTTTTGAGACTCCACGCGTTTCGAGGGTATGAATCTGGGAGCCTAGCCTTTCCTCTGTCCTTGAAATGGTTTCTAGACTCGAAAGATCGGGGCAAATCTGACGTACTGCGGATAATTGATGACCGTCTGATCGGTAAAGAGACGAAGGTGGATGGTGACGGTTGACTATCCCCCCGCATTTGCAGCTTTCACCGGCTCAGGAGCAGAAGCAAACGAATTTGGTCTCCAGGCTGAAGAAGAGCCGGAAGCAGGCTAGACATTCGGACTGGACAACAAACGAGTTTCGGTCAAACGTACATGTCGTTTCGGAAGGTATGGAGAGCGATACAATAGCAATCTCCAGATGTTCGGTCAAACGAACATGTCGCACACATCTCGCCAGAGAGAGATCTTAATCGAGTACGTACGCCAGTCGAGATACGATAGGTGAGCTTCGAGAACCACAAAGACGGGATCGGTTAGCTGCAAGTCGCTCACTTGTGGGCAAGAACTCCGTAAAGAGACTGAAAACCGTGGGGCCGCCGCCCAGCCCGACTCCAACCTGCGGATCAGGAGCGCCAGGATTATACTAGTGCATAAGGAGCAGGTTGAGAATCTTCGTGAACAACAAACTCCAAACCTGCCACCATCGAAACGCAGAACTGGATGAGAACGCGCACTTCAATCAGATGGTCGCCGAAAATGGCGAAGCCAAGACCCTAAGGTCGGTTACTGGAAGTATCAAAGTATCGAGCAAAACTCGAAAAGGAATTGACCAGCTTGATGCAAACAGCTGTACAACCATCGAGAGACTTGGAACGGACTTAGAGGAGCCACAATTGACACACTTTGGGTCTGTATCTGAGTTACGACTATCTTAAGCTTGTTTGTGAGCGCCTTGCCGTCAGACCTCAAACTCAACGGCCGTTCTAAGATTAAGACTTGATGCTTGTGCGTTCAGTCGACTTCGCTGTTCTAGAAGATTCTTACTACAACCTGACGTCTTGATCATTTAATCCGACGTCATGAGGAGAGCCAGACGCACCAGGAAGCGCGTCGCCAGGAGGACGCCGTAGTTTGGCGACACCGCGCTGGCAAGCCCGGCGAATAACGTGAGGACAGCTGTCGCGAAGAAGCCGAAGCGGCGGCCGCGCTGGTCGGAGAAGACGCCCCACGAGTAGGCGCCGATCATCATACCGATGAACACTACGCTGGAAATGGCGCCCTCCTGAAAAGGAAGATTTTCTGGTTAGTAGACGGGTCAGAGAAGGCGAGCGAGAGACGAAGTAAAAGGCGATCTTCATGCCGATGAACACTGCGCTGGAGATGGCGCCCTCCTGAAGGGTAGAAGATGTTACGGTTAGTAGACGGGTCAGAAATGACGAGCGAGAAGACGAGTAGAAGGCAATCCTCATCCTTATGAAGACTACGCTGGAATTGGCGCCCTCTTGTGAAAGAAATCATCAAACGGGTCAAGAAAAAGCTGGAAGAAACCGATGGGATTGCCACTGACCATGAAGCTCGAGATGGCGCCTTCCTGCGGCGAAATGGATATTCGAACGGTTCGAAGATGGTTAGGATACGGATTGAAGACGGCTGTAGGGGACGTAGTGAAAGTCGCTAACAAGGAACCCATCAACACCACGCGGGAAGCATCGCGCTTCTGAAACAAAAAGAGTTTTGCGGTTAGTTGACGATTCAACATTCGAGTAGGACGACGAACTAAAAGCCTGTTATATCAGCAATACTCCGCTCGAGATTGCAAAGAAAGAGTCCGACCGGTTTGCGGAAACATAGGACACGGGTTGGAAGACAGGGGTGGGAGTCGAGACCAGGTAAGAGCTGATTACAGTATATGTGACTACTTTGAAGATGATGGCACCGTCCTGAAGCAGAAACGCATTTGCGGTTGGTAGGTGGACTAGGACGCGGTTCCAAAGGCGACGGGTCGAGACAACAGGGGGACACACTCTTGTCGTTCGGAAGAAGGCAAGCCTCGTGCCAACAAACACGAAGCTTGAAGAGGCCGACTTGTAAAAGAAGGGAGTGCGAAGGGGTGGACGAGAGGTCAGACGACCGACTGGAAGCACGGATTGTAAGGTGGGTTACTAGAAGGGAAAGGACGCTGGATGGAGCCAAGCATTGTACAAAAGAGTAGCACCTCGAGACGTAAACTCGATAGATGCCGGTTGCCACAGTGCTGAACTGGGGGCTTGAGATAGTGCCCTCCCGACGAAGTTCCAAAAATCGAACGCTTAGGAACGGGTTTGGAGAGACTTACGAGTCAATGGCATATGAATGAAAGGAAGATGTTGCCTGAGATAAGGCCATGATCTCAGACAGGCCTATGGATGGTCGAGCAGGCAATCAGCTGATAGAAGATGCGTTAGGACAATGGAAGTGGCGTTTAGACGGTAGAAGACACGTTTGAATGGTTAGAAGAGGCCTTTTCAAAGGGTACCAAAAACGGAGGAGGAGATTGGGACGTTTTCCGGTAGAGAAGGAAGGCGAAGTCAGCAATTCGAGAGAACACAACGAGACGCAGTAACATGAGGAGCCGTCAACAGAGACTGGACTGTAAACACAAGCATCTCGCATAAGTTGACTGAATACGACACAAAAGACATACAGGCACAAGACGAAGGGAGGCATAACACTAAGAACGTTGTTGCTAAGTGTAGAACTTCATTCGAAGACCCTTCTGCAGCTTCTTGGAATAAGAGGAATCAGAACTTTCGTCCTGAGAAGGCAACAAGATTGGACCTACTCAACGAATCACAAATAATCTGTGATTTTGCCACATTCTTGATGTCAGAGACCTTCGAAATTCTGTACAGCTGTGCCAATCCTGCTACAGATGATTATTACAAACACGCCCTGGTCTGCAAGCCTTCAGTTGAGCCTTTGCTGTGATTTGACCAGTTTTCTAGTGACTTATGACAGGCCTCAATGGAAAGACATGGCAAGTAGTGCAAGCCTGAACACTCCAGCTGTTGTCTTGCTCCATTGTAAGCAGGCAACCTTTTTCTGCCTCAAGTTTTGCAATTTCGACTTTACACATGCCTTGTGATGGGAAGGTTGTTAGATCTATCAAGATTGGACTCCTGAGACTATAATCAGGCTCTTTGAGACCAATGTCCCCCTTGTTATAAGGAAGGGGCATCAGCCTCCTGGAGCAGGGTAACTTTCACACTCAGCTCTTTCATAAGTCTGTTGCAAACTCGATAGGCAGCTCAACATTGTGTGAGAGAAGCATGACACATAGCCCAAGTTAGGCTCCTAAGTAAAGTGCGAAAGAAGGAAGAGCGCCCATGCCCTGACCTAATTGTCTTAGCCCCATCGCACCGTGCTTCTTAGCTGGTGCTCATCACACCGTGCTTCTCAGATAGCTCTGATTCGAGCAGTAGCATATAAGCTGACAAAACGAAACATAAGAGCACAAGCTTCACCTGCCACCCCTGTAAGCCCCACTCCGTGCGCACAGCAGGCCCCACAAAGCTGAGCAGCATCATCTCCATAGCCTCTGCCACCCACGCCATCCCCGTATACCCCAGCAACAGGGCCTGAAAGCGCCCGAACCCAAGGGCGTCAATCGCCTCCTCCATAGTGAAGCTCCCCCCTTCTCTAGTTTCTTCAGGGCCCTCCTCAGGGGCCCTGTATTTGCTCCCCGGGTCCGTGCTGACGGGTGCAGTGGGGATCTCTACGTCGCGGTTAGTCTTGGCCATTGTCTTGGTGTGGGGTTTCTTCCTCACCCCCTTGGCCTGGAAGGAGGCGGGGCGGGTGGAGTGCTGACTAGGATGATGCGTCAGAGGTTTTGTACAGGGTTTTGGAGGTTTAGGTGAAAGATTAGAGCTGCATGAGGGGGAGACCATCGGCGGCGGCAGGTTTCTCTGCGCATGCAGCTTGGGTGGGGTCAATGCAGTCCCAGAGAAGCTGCTCTGCATGCAACAGTTTGAGTAAGACCCATGGCTGGCATTGTGCAGCTTGAAGGAAGAGGAATCGGACAATGAGCAACAAACGCTAGTTCCTGCCATGCCCCCGCTGCCTGCGCTAGCATCAATTGGAGAACCACCTCAAGCAGCTGCTCAAGAAGGTAATCCAGGGGAAGAAGCAGTACAGGCTGCTCATGAAATGCGCACAGCTTCTGCAAGCAGCAACAACAGTTGCTACATTGTCATAACTTCCCACTTCCTCAGTCACTCTGCCGCGGTCACTTTGACGTAAGCCCTCCAGGGTCGCCAGAAAATGCTTCTCGCAACCCATGTTCTGAGCATGTTCAGACCTTGTCTCATGAGCCACCCATGGCTCCTACGGGACTATAAAATAAATTGATTGATTGATTGATTGATTGAGCATGTTCAGGTTGCGGCAGAAGCGACGCTTTTTGCAGAGAACCGGCACCGTCACGCGTCGAAACTCACCTTGTAACGGCATAAGACAAATCAAGTGCTTGCATGGTCCTCTCTCCCACTGTCAGTGTGACTGAGCAGCACTCCGCCTGTCTCGAAAGCTGAGCCTCGAAAGAAACGAAGCGCACAAACGCTTCCAAGCACTGAACAACACACAGTGACACAGTGCCCAAGGAGTCGCTTGCTGGGAAAAGCTTGCGGGAAGCAAGGAAGAAGCTTGTGAGAAGCTCGCTCGCACCGCTCAACTGAGAGTCGGACACTGGTTGAAGCAGTCTGAATGAGCATCAAAATTGAAATCTCCCTGCAATAACCTGAGAGACACACCTCTCGATTGGTTAGAACGTGATTTGATTCGCTCGGTGCGGATTCAGTAGCTTAGTTGTGGGAAGATGCAGCGGGTAAGTCAAGCACATTGCTCATTCCCCATCAGCTCACAGGGTGGAGGAGGAGAACCCTTTTTGTTTTAAATTGAACGACTTGTGTAGGGGAGCAGGCGTTGCAGGGATTGCCCATTTTGCAACAGCAAGGCCAGTTTGGAGTCCGGAACTGCAACCAGAAACTGATTGGAACAGTGCTCAAAGATAGCGCCACCAAATCTCAGCTGCAGGAATCCGGCAGTAGACTACCACTGCATTGAGTGTAACTTACAAGGCATTCAGCTGGGGCGTTCTTATGCTTGACCGTCTCATGAATTCCGTCTTCTCAGGGGGAGGGCACAGAACAACAGGTGACCTGGGAGGACCAGCAGAACATCAACACGTTCAACAGGCTGAACAACAGACTCCACGAGCTGGAGGACGACGTCAAAGCCAAAAAGGTAAGCGTACGCAACTGCCTAACTTTCCGAGGCCGATAAACTCCTTCGCCAGAATTGGGATCAATGGGCAAGGCAGATCGCAGCTGTTACATGACAAGTGTGACTCCTGCTTCAAGTTGTTTATGCCCGGTTGATGCTTCCAAGTGCTTGGTTGGTTGCACACGACAATCGCTTTGTTTTGCTAGAGCAGCGCTGCAATTGCAGCTGTGACTCGATCTTAGCTGAATGCAGTGTCTCTGGATCATCAAGTTCTCTCAAAAATGGTCCTCGAAGAGCAAAGTATCGGTTGTTTTGGGATCAGCTGCTATTGAACACATTCCTTTTGTAGTTGTCTGTTGACCGGTCCCTCAATTTTCTCGGCCCATCTTGCAAAGTCGTTGGGCGGCTTGATCTGTCGTTTTGGGGTTTGCACAAAGTACACGCTGCTATCAGAACGTGTAAAGCTCAATTTGTAACTTAGGAGCAGCACCGCAATATACATCTATAGTGCTTGGATGAGGAAGGCTCCAGTCGAGCTGCTCGTTCACCATGGTGTAGTCAGTCCAGAGGCTGCAACAGTACGTTTGAACGCTCTTTGTTGATGGACTCGGAAAAAGATTGTCGAGTCGTGAGTCAGTCCTTGCAATTGAGTTGTCCATCTGCGATCTGTTTAGAACGACAAGTAGGTTTGAAAAGGTAGTTTACTGCACAACGCCAGCTAACAGATTTTCAAGTACTCTTCTCTACAGGCCCTCCTTGAGAATCTAGAAGATGCGAGCAATGAGGTCATGCTTGCGGATGATGACGAATCAATCCGGGTCAAAGTAGGGGACGTCTTCTTCCACACGGAAAAAGATGACGTTGAGCCTGTCCTTTTGAAAGAGACAGAGACGGAAGAAGCGGAGCTGAAGAAATTAGAAAACGAAAGCAGCGAAATCACGAGGAAGATGGGCGAGCTAAAAGACACTCTTTACGGCAAGTTCGGAAGAGACTCGATAAATCTGGAGGAAGATTGACCTTATTTCAGGCACATGTTACATGCCGCCGAGCGCAAACCCAGTTCTCATGTCCCTGTCCGACGGTATTATTCACGTTGTTATATCGAAAGCGCACGATTGGTGGCAGGCATGGCCCGCGTTGATGCTTTAGCTACAAGACCCTAAGTTGGCGGACGAAATTCAGTTGATTGCGTGCCAGATAACCGTACCAAACGACATCATTCAACTATGACCGGCAAGCATTCATTGGTATGCTGCTTCATGCCATGTATATTGCAGCATGCTGATTGATCGCAAAGGTGGAAGCTGCTTCACTTCCGAGGCTTCTCGACATGCCACAACTAAGCTCGTGCTATATTCATGCACACAACTTGATACGTAGCTAGCCGCGCTAACATATCTCGACTGGTTTCTTAAAGAAAGTGCAGTGACTTTCGCAAGAACGATAACGATCTTACCGTGACTACGTCAGCTAGTCAATGAGTCGACGTCTACGCCGTAAACATTGAGGCTGCCCACGTGGGCAGCTCAATGTACATGCATCTCGTATGCACAACAATGTTTCATATTGATTCCATTGGGATACGCGCGCATACCTGTGACCTTGTTGCTAAAAACATTCATGAAACGCCGGAAGCAGACGATGGCGGCAATCGACACGCATTAGCCACAGTGACAGCAGGGCACGTCCTCAACTGGACGAGTTTTTCTGACATGGTGCTCTAGCTCGCTGTACAAGTCAGGGACGTTCATTCCCTTACTGATGTCGAGTACAAGGACTACTCAGGTACAAACGTCGACATTCTTTACAGCACGGCCGCACTGTCTTCGAACACACATATCCTTCTTGTGAGGGAACACATATCCCTCATAGCCCTGTACCTCCTTCAAGCACTCCCGCTCCGTTCAAGCTGCAAAGCAATGATTCTTTACACTGGCACTAGGTGATATCGTCCGGTCTTCTGGTGTTTCGTCTCATTGGTGCCCTCATGCGGCCGCGTAACCGTGCCCTCTGTGCATGCCCCCCTTGTGGCGGCCTGGAAAAAGGACACGTTTTGAGGTTGAGATCGTTACAAGCGGTTCAGAAAAGGAGGGGCAGATGTGGATGATACCTACCTTCCCAATACAGATGTGGGAACATTTACGGGAGAGCTTTCCGGGCAATTTCACGGGCACTACCTCGCCGGCCCTCCGGAAAGGGCAAGCGATTGTCGAGAAGTATGAAGAAACAGTGAGAGCACACATCAACGAGCGGACGCCTTCTAGTCTGCGAGAGCAACGTAACTTGAGGAGAGCACGGACATCACCATTCGAACTCGTTCCTCTTTCCCTGCGAGACAAAGCGCGGTCACCTAAGATCGGCAAGCCCGTATGAAACAGAGCGGGGTTGGGGAAAATATAAATTCACTTTCAAGTAGCATATCGTAACGTATAACCAGAAGATGTCGAAGTAAAGGAAAGGAAGATAAAATCTTGCTGCAAAGACCAAACGTGCTTGAAGAAAGTCTACGAGACCCTTCTTCGTGATCTCATGAGAACGTTTACATCGAATTCAGCTCGGATGAGAACTTTCAAGGTCCAGGAATGCTTGAAAGGTCCGTCATCTGGAACGATCAGATCTCGGTCGCCCACAAAGGCAAAAGTGTCTGATTCCGTCCCCGTTGATCCAAAACGCTTAGTAACATGTGAAGACGGTCGAAGCTTCTGAGGTTTCAAGCACCCCTCAGCACCCCGCGCACACAAATGATGCATTTAAGACAGTCGGATGTCCCTTCATCAGTTAAAGTTCGCCGGCGCTTCTCAGTGCTCATTCAATAGAAGCATACGTTTGATGCGGCAGAATCTCCGGATAAAATCAAACGCCTACCCACCTTCTGCAAGGTGGATCTGCGCCTCGAGCGACTTCCCGCCCGTCCCCCCGGGCACCACCGTCTCTCCAGCGCGCGCGCGCTCGTCCAGCTTGCGCTTCTCCTCCTCGGGCAGGTTCTTGATGCGCTCGATCTCCGCCTCGACGTCGCGCGCGTGCCCGCGCTCGCGCTCGCGCTCCTGCGCGTTCAGCGTCCCGTGCTCCTGCTTCTGCTCCTCTCCCGTGTAGTCGTGGCGGCGGTGCAGGCCGCCCTTGTGGCGGCCTGAAAAGAAGACACGTGGCGAGTGGTCTTCGTCAGAAGGATGCGGAGCAAAAGGGCTTGTGCGAGGGTGATGCTTTGGGCACAAAGCTTGACGGATGCAAGAAGGCTGTCAGCCTATAATCTATTCACTAGTTGCTTCCTCTATAGCGCGTACCTGCAGCATATCCGGGGAAAAGTTCCCGAAATCTGGGCGCCAAAACGAGCCGGAAAGTGGATTTTTGGAGTCGATCGGTGGAGGCGATTTAATGGCCGTATATTTTTGAATGCTTCGTGCATCCTTTCGACTGAGAATGCTACCTTAGGCGGTTCCTTCGCAAGGAACGCCCAGTACATCAATCCTTTCATCATCAAATCAAGCTTTCCAAGCGCAAGCGGCTCCTTACATGCGTCAGATACGGGGCCCAACCCCACTTCAAGTGCCACCAACATGAATCGGGAATCAGGACTTAGAGAGCCACGAAATGGGCTCCTGACGAAAGAGTACCTTTGTGTACCTTCTCATTTGGATACCTGTCAGAAAAAGAGTTTACGCGCCAACTCTGATGACAGGAACGAACGAACCTTCAAATACGGAAATTCCTTGAGTCGGTTGTCTGTACTTGGTTGTCAGCCGATCACGAAATACTATCCCTTCTCAATAAACTCAGGCAGGGACCTTTGCCTGGACCACCAGACTGTCTTATTGATTTTAAGGCAGCTAAACCAATTAGCACTGGCTGAACATGGTGAGCAGGATAACATGAGTCACATTTTTGCCCCGAAAACTCTCAATGGGCAACTCCGATCCCCCTTCAAAGTAATTAAAACCCCCTTGATTCAGCACAAAACAGGAGGCCATTGTGAGTCCACCAAAGTGAGGGGATTGGGCATGCACGAAGAATAAGATAATGCGAAATTTTATTCGTTAGTTGAGGAGCCGGGAACTGCTGTCCTTTAAACCCATCCTCACATTCTTACCCCCACAATTCTGCGCCCCAAATTTGAGAAGCCCACTAGGAGAAAACTTCGCGAGAGGCTATCTCGTCTTCACACATTTGGCTCGAAGCAACTGTAAATTGATCTCGCGCAAAAAGACAAACCCAGCTCGAACCAGCTACAAATTCCCGCGGTTCATGTCAAACCCCGAGCTTCTGACCTTCCGCGAGGTGCAGCTGCGCCTCGAGCGACTTCCCGCCCGTCCCCCCGGGCACCACGGTCTCCCCGTTGCGCGCGCGCTCGTCCAGCTTCCGCTTCTCCTCTTCCGGCAGGTTCTTGATCCGCTCGATCTCCGCCTCGATGTCGTGCTCCTGGGAGCCCGCCATGCTAGATCCTGTGTGCGCGCGCGCGCTGGTGTAGTAGCGTGCAGGCCGCGGGGCGATTCTGAGGCGCAGAGGGCAGAAGGCGGCGAGACGGGCGGTCATCGGCCGGAGGCGGCTCTTGTAAGGGACGGGAGAGAATGACGGCAGTCTTGGGCTTTCGTAGCTCTCTTTGACTGACAAGTAAAGGGCTGGTCGAGCTATGCGCAAAACGGTGGTAGCGCCTCCGTCCATTTTTTGACTCCAGCTGCTTGAGCGGACGAGACGATTGAGCACTCTTCGAGTTGTGCAGAAAATTTCTTCTGGCAAGCGGGAAGATTGGGGACCTGCCACTTCGATCCACGGCTTTGATCAGATCTTTGCCGCTGCATGCAGGTGCGCTTCTGAATTCCCAGTCTCCTAGTCTTGATGTACACAAGACTCCGAGTCGGCTCCAACCTGTTTGCAAGCATCTCGATGGTGCAGACTCTGTCGCCCGCGTCAAATCGTGTTCTATTACGAGACGATATTGCATGCTTGCCGGACCGGTGGTCAACACTAGAAGAAAATAAAAGTACTTTGACGCCATAGGTACTGAGCAGGTGTCGAAAGAATTGCAATTACAGTTCTCGTCTTAACGCTTCTACGAGTTGACACCATGCCTTATGGGGTGCATGCGCGCGCACAGGGCGCTTTGCTTGACACCGTTCCCTGGAGTTGGCCGCGCGGCTACGCGGCCGCGGGGCCGCGAGCCAAGACTCTCCTGTGCGCGCGCATTCTATAGAAACACCCGTTGATATATCCTCTGGCAATCGAGTCTTCCAAAGGAAGAGGAGCCCATGTTCGCAACTTTTAGACAGATTGCATTGATGTGCTCACATGCCGTTAGTAGTGACACCGACTGTAGATAATCTGAAAGAACCTGAAAATGAAGCCTGACTTTGCTGCTTGTTCATTCGAACCGAATCTCTGTTTTTTCCTGAAGGCTAGTAGTTACATATCGCATCCGCTCTGCTTGTTCAATGGTGAGGGCATCCTTCCCCTCCCAGCAATGTAGCCGTTCGTCACTTACTGCCACACTGCATCTCATTGATTGTGTTAAAGCGGCTAAACTAGATGCTTACCAGATAAAACGTACAAACGCGTTCCTTGATCTGCAAAGTTATACGATTGAAGCTGCGGCGCTCGTGCATATGTAAGTGCGTATAGTTTGAAACTCGAGGTTGGAACAGTGAAGGGGGCGTAATAAGAGAGAGGTTTCTCATTTCATCTGCTCACTCATAGCATGATTCGGCCGCGCAAACAGACTTTTTTTGCCGTCTAAGACATGCCTACTTAGCTGCTTAGTCGCGGACACAAGCAGGCACTCTTTCTCTCTTTCCATCACGCCGCATGACGCATTGAATATCAGCAATCGCGCTTTCCGGAATCGATGACAGAACCCATGGAAGTGGTGGGTCTCTTTAGGGTAACTACGTGGCTGAGTGAGTAACGAGTGTTTCGACTTCTTTGAGGTCGAGAGTTCTTTCTTTATTCCGCAGTGACTTAACTACAACCTTCTGCTTCAAAGCAACGTACGGCCAAAATCAGCGATGATACAAAATAACCGCACGTTTACGCCAGTATCCGTCATTGCACAACAATCACGTTTGAATTTGTCTATTCAAATTTGAATGAGAACCATCTTAGGCAGCCTTTCCAAGTCAAGATATATTCAGGCCGGAGAACGCAGTTGCGCGAAACGGGGCTGTCAAGATTAGCTTCCTTAAACTACAAGACCGTATGAGAATGTTGAGATGTGTACTCTATACGAACCCGCGTACCTTTCCCCAAGGTCTTATGACGAGTGAGGGCGGTCGCTTCCTCTCTAGTTTTAGTCAAAACAACGCCGCGCCATCTCGCCGCCGCAGCCATGCTTCTAAGTCCAGACCGCATTTCGTCGCCGTTTGCTTTACCATAGTCCAGGTACTGTACTGCAAAGTGCTTCATTCCGATCCAAAGTTGTTCAAAGCTTTCCTTCTCTCCCTGAAAGAAGATGCGACCCGTACAACTGATATCAACCGTCTCGATATTGAGCAGACCCTCGTCTATGATGATTTCAACCTCCTCATATCTTGCATCAGTATCGAATCGGAAGTTTCTCAAACCTTTGAGCTTGGCTAAGCCTTCCAGTCTTGTATAGGATTCATACTCGAAGTCCTTCCCTGAAAAGACCGTGAGGGCTTCGAGTCTCGGCCCACAGAGCTCAAAGATACCGAGATCAACGATCGGTATTTCATTATAGAAACTCAACGATTGAAGGTTACTTAAGGTGAATAGCTCATAGGGAAGCGAAGCCCCAATGAAGTCAAGTCCCTCGATCGTTTCGACTTGAGAAATGAGCGCGAGGTCGATGAACGATGGTGACGCCTTATCCTCTTGCCCGAACCTGCCCAAGTGAACTTCCTGCAATAGTGCGATCGAGTTTTCAAAAGCCTGACGAGGATGGTCCTGTGCTTATGGAACACGAGACGTGAGGTCTTGCTGGGGCCCCTCAATCAAGTGCCGAGATGTTCTTGGCAAGGTTCGGAAGAACTTGCTTGCTGGACGAACCAACTGGATTCGCGACCCTTCTTGTTTTGCAAGAGACACAAGAAAATTAGCAGGATTTGGCTTGAGCATTAAAACGCTGTTGGCGAAGCAACTCGTTGTCACAACAAGACATAGGCTTCACACGAGTTCGGAGGGCATGATGCAATGATGAGCAAGCTTTTTGTAAGAGATTTATACTTGGAGTTTGGAGAATTTTGAGATCCATGGAGGCACTCGCTCCAGCCCAGCTCTCCGGATATGCAGCTCCTCCAGGTTCTCAAGGAGGGAGATTGGTTCCAGGGTTTCCGAGGTGCAACGACTGCCAAAGTGCAGATGCAAAACCTGCGAAGAATTGGAAGGAACACTTCAGGCGTACTAGCTAGTGTTGCACGGGACCTCCAAACGCGATCTTAGCTCTGCAATTAATTCGCTTAGGACCCGAAGTTGCCCTGCTTCGAACTTAAAGCATCACAAAAGCCGCAGACAACATGCTGAAATCTTGTTATGTGAGCCGTCCAATGGCTGTTTTTGTCTTCCTTCATTGATTCCAAAAACATGTTCAGTCCAAAATTCTTCACTTTGTGAAGCCCGTCGTACTCGCAGCACTTCTGGTGAGGCATAATCAAACGCTCAGTCGCAAGTCCTAGACTTTTGGAATATGGTCGACGAAATTTCCAACCTCGAACATCTATGTTTAATTTTTCCTTGCCTTTACCTTTAAGTTCGTGATGGATGCCAGACGGCTGAGGTTGCCAGGCATAGAGTATGGTCGCTTCAGCAAGGCCCTTTCTAAAGAGAGAGGCAGATGCTTCACGCATTCTTCGAAATCGAAGTACCAATCCCCCGAAAAGGAGACGTCCCGAAGGTGACTGGCACGTGCCAGCCACTGTTGGATGGGAGCTTGGGCATCCTCTGGGAAAGAGCTCTGCAATTTGGGGGAAATACTTTTGGTAGTGAAACGTATAGGAAGAGGTGACGAAAGACGAGCTCTGATCCAATCGATTATATAACGGCTGCACATATATGCGTCTGAAGGAATCAAAAAGCCTGATCAAGCTCTTTTCAAAGTTCCAGGTTGGCATCGCAGCTTTGTCAAGTTGAGTCTTTTTTCAGCACAAAAAGAAGCAATCCGGCAGCAGACTAAGCGCTCACTCAAGCTTTGAGTGTAACATCTCACTTCGATCTTAGGAACTTCAAGTTTCCTCAACACAGAAGCACGTGGCAAAAGCTCGGTGAGCTGGTTGGCGGTGAACGCTGGTGAGTTGCTCTGTGGTGGGGGCGCGCCGTGAATCCGAAGGCTCTGGAGACCACTCCAATGGCGTTCAAAGAAGCGGAGGAAGTGTTCACTAGAAATCTTCTGCCGTGCTGTCTGGTGGTCCGCATGGACGAGATGTATGTCGAGATGAGGCCACTCCAGCCGGTTCCATATCAAATCCTGCCAGGACTTGCAAGCAAGGCTGCAAAGACAAGCCATAGTACAGCATCAACGACAATCCTGACTTCTTTGTAACCTGAAGGCCAAGAGATGGACCTTGGGGAGAACCAGAAACGACCCTGGAAAAGACCAGTCGGGTCAGGGAGGGCCGAATGGACCTGCAGCCTTAGTGCTTCAGTTTGTACCCGCGTCGTCCTGCTGAGTCTTTTGTTGATGGTAGGTTGCCAGGATCTGACGGTCAGGAGATGGTACTCCATGGAAGAGTTGAAGAGTTTCTGAATTTTGGAACAAAAAGAAAATGCAACTACACGACTGACCAGGTCCGAAGGTCCTAGTATATTGCGTGTTTGTACAGTCAGCAATCAAAGGGAGAGAGCTAGGAATAGTCAGCACCATCCAGACGATCTGAAAGCGCCACTGTCAAAGTCTTCTGCCGGAGCCCGAACTTAACGTCCTTGCACCTGTGATTGCTCTACTGTTACTTACCTGCATCTCAGCCAGGTCAGCTGTGCACCATTGACCCAACTAGCTCCTCCCAAATCCAAAGCCCTTTTCAGGATGTCCATCTGCAAGTCCTCTGCCAAGTTTAGAATGGAAGCCATGCCACTTTTCTGGCAGCTCAAAAAGTGAATTCGTCCAGAAGTTCTATCTCACTTTGGCCGAGCCTTTTCAGCGCAGAAGCTAGAGCGTGCTGCTCATTCTGAATCTAACGGTCGTGGGGCCGCACCGCGCGTGTCTTAAGTCGCGACGGCGCGGCCGGCCGGACGCGGGCGCAAAACCTCCGAGCAGCCCTCGTGGTTCCTGTGATGCATGTGGATGCATGTCGTCACCCGTGTGCACCCCAAAAGACCCTGTTTCGGATCTCGGCGTCGCAAACTCAGAAGTTAGGACTATCCTGTTTTACCAGCTAGCCACGTAAGACGGTCTGGATTATAGGACAACTCTCCAAGACTATGACTGGGGTTTGCTTATCTTGGACTGTTTACTTTCGAATACATATTGGTACACGTTTTCACCAGCTCACAACTTGAGCGGGTGACCCTCGTGCAGAGAATCATGCAGGATTCAACATTCAGGCTCTAGACTCTAGTCTTGAACTTGAAATTGAACTTGCACTTGGAAAGGCAGCTCAGGCCCAGGGCCAGGGTCGACTAGAAGGGACGGAAAAGGAGAGGGTCACCTGGCTGCTGGGCGCCTCTGCACGAGGTGGCACGAGGTTCTTCTCCGCGAAGTGCAGCCTATAGCAACTCCTAAGAAAAAAGATAGGGGCACAATAAAACGCTGAAGCTTTGTGATGCCTAAATAGGCCACAACCACGTTGCGGTCGTGTGTTGCTCGAAAGACTCGCTTCCGCTTATGTGACATTATAGCATCTTTGCTTGTTCGCATGCAACCAAGTTGGTGTTGTCCTGCTAGTATTGCTTGGGGCGCAGGGAACCTTTCTTCTTGACACCATGGCAACAGAAACTGCGACCTTCGAGAATGTGTATGATTATCTGGGGTTCATTGGGGGGTAAGTTGCTCAAGAAGGATGCTGTAGGCGTCACTGTAAGGTTGAACCATGTTTTTGTGCTGTCAGCAAAACTTACCACTGTTCTCATTGGATTACAAGAATAAAAGTATCGTTGTTTTGTTTCTTGCGACAGGCAAGAACTATGCACGCCCAAACTTCCAATCATGAATCGCATTCTTCTTGAATTGTGATTTGGCTCTGTCTACGCACCTAGTCAAATTCTGCAGATTGGTATCTGGTGGCGCCGAGGTCTAGGTGCCTTCCTGACTTGCTCTACTTGATGGCATGCAGATTACTGTTTGCGGTGGGCTTCATTCCTCAGGTAAGAAAGTGCCCCCCTTGTTTTGATTTGGTTTTATCATACCTGCATTGGTCTGTGAAAGATCCTCAAAAGCATACCGGAAGCTTGAATTACATATCAACAACTCTGAAAAGTTCAGTGCAACGTACAGCAGGGAGTAACGGACAATTTGCAGTGGAAGTGGTGTCCCAGACAAATGTCATCTTTCTCAGATCAAAGAAAAGAACATACTATGTATGACTTCTGTAGGTAAAGAACTGACAGCGAATTTGACTATTGTCTGCACATGCGGTGCGCCAAACGGGACGGTTTCCTGACTAGGCCACAAAGCATGATATGGCGCTCTTCTGTCACGAAGTCAAGCTGCTAACAATCTGCAAGAAGAGGAGTCTGACTCTTTTATGAACTTTGACTGCACCTTTTGATTTGGCAGTAAGCAGCTGCCGAGCGGGCTGAACTTTTTCAAAGTAGAACAGTATAACCAGCTTGTCAATTGTCGTTGGCCAATCCTAGAGGCACTTGGGGACCAGTGCAGTGATCAGGTTCTTACTTATTGGGTCAGTGCAGGGAATTCGGCGGAGAACGCACTTTGGATGCTTTGTTTAGTCATCCTTTCTGGTCCAGCTGTAGGTTTTATGTATCTTGACAAGTGCGCAAGAGCCCCTGATGCTGGCTTGTGTTCTTCAGGGATCACGGCAGCTTGCCTGTGTCTTGCCTGGTTTCTCCCTGAAATGCAGCTTTTCAGGAATGATGTTATTTGTCGGGGTTGATGTTGTTTGCAAGCGGTTTTACAAGGCTAGGGAACTTCCGAACCCTTGGCGTCAGCCATGGGTTGTCCCGTACTTCCGGAACCGCGACTGAGGCGCACCTTTGTCGTTCCCTGCAGCTATATAAGCAGGTCAAAACAATGTCCTCACGAGACATCAGCATGCCTTGGTGAGCAGCCGTTTGCAAGAGGTCGTGGCCTCACCTCGTTTATGTACTCAGCAGGCATTTCTTGCAAAATCATCCTGCCACTTTGCTTTGCAGCTTTTGCTGCCCTATTTCATGATCCTGGTTGGGTGATTGTCTAGTTTGTAAGGAAGACATTTAGTCCTTATGCCAACAACGCTTCCACATGTGAACTTTGTTGCATCCTACAGTCTTGATAAACGAACGAGGATCTTGTTGAGTACCTGCTGTAAGGTTGCCGTTGTCCAACATGATGCTTGCGATCCGTATGGCCTCTTTAAGCCGCTGCGAATACTAGCTTCGCAGAACTGGACAATAGGCTATTGCAAGACCTCATTTTTCAAATTGAAGCTCTATCGAATGTTCTTCAACAGAAGTCTTGTTTTATATTGTATATTGTATGTTGTTGGTTGTGGACCTTGTGGTTCTCAACCACAACCAGAGATACCTGTCCTCTTCTGGTCGCAGCCTGTAAGCCCCGTTCCTATTTGCGTGCAGGCTGATGGCGTACGTGTTGGCCTTGTCTGTCTATGGGATTTATTTGATAAGAAACAAACTTTGGCCCATATTGGGACCGGCTTGCCTGGAGTTTGTGCTGATTTGGGCTTCCATAATCGTGAAGATTATTACGGACAAGCGGCAAGAGGAGGACAAAACTAGAACAGGGCATCCAGTGGCGAATGGTGTCAATGCTTCATGCTTAGAATCGAATAGGACATTGCAGGGCGATAGGTCAAACGAGAAGGAATCCGAAGCCCATTCCGTTGTCGAATTGCAACGCGGCTCTCTATGATACGGTGTCTTGCTGGATCCCTGAACCCTCGGAACAGAATGGACAGAGCTCGCAAACCTGACCAACATGTCTCAAAGTGACACACTTCAGAAATGACGGCGCCCTTTACTTTCGGATCGAACAGCCGTTGTACGACATCTCTTGGGCCATGCTGAACACAATCCTCTCAAATCTTAGCGCCACAACACGATTGCGGCCTACCTCGTATACGCCGAACGCTTGAGACGTCCGTTTAGTCAGATTTTCAGATGATGGCGAGGTCAACTGAGGAACCTGGAGGGTCGTCGGTGCACAAGAGGACAAAGTTGCAATGGCATGCAGTATGCTGCAACGTCAATCAATCGACGTCCATTTGATAGATATATGTTGCTGCCCGGCCTTGCTAGGGGTAATCGCGAATTACGGCGTGGCCAGATCGACCTAATTTTGTCAGCCCGGCTGCACGGCAATCATCCCATGTGTGAACATGCCAGGCTAATATACTTCACATTATCATTAATCAAGCGTAAGCAAAAAGAAAGGTTATTTGCGCGCACGCAACCTATTGCAACATATGTAAAACGATCGATGACTCAGTCCACGCAACAACGTCGAACAGGCCCACCGGGTCAATGAACCCGACACATTCCTTAAGCAGATCTCTGTGAACATCCAATAACCCAACCTGATTCAAAGCGCGAAAGTTCTGTCCCAAACATGTCGGACAGGGAGTCAACCATGCTTGAACGCAACATCCACGAATCCTAGTCCTCTTGTCCAGTCCTTCCGTTGTCCTCAAGCGCCCGCATGTCCCCATTTCTATCTGGATCTTCGTGGGCCGGTTGCAAAGCCGCTTCGCTAACTCGCTCGGCCCCACTAATGTCACTTTCCCTCCCCTTTTTCTGTGTTGTTTCAAGTGAATTAACAGGATCTGACTGATGAGCGTCACCGTGCGCGCTCGATGCTTTACTTTCTTCCTGATTATGAGCAGTTGCTCCTCCGCTAGGAACCGACCCCGACACTAGCGGCACCGGCGGTCGGTCAGACGGACTATCTGTGTCGCCCGCAAAAGGTGCCGGTTGAACCATCCGAGGATGCCCACTCGGTCCATTTTGTACCGGTCGGTTACCATGCCCACTTGGTCCGTTTTGAACCGGTCGGCTAACATGCCCGCTCGGTCCGTTCGGTACTGACCGGTTCACGTGCCCAATAGGCGCCCGGTGACTCCCGCCAGGGGCCCCGGGCCTGGTCGGGGGAGGCCCCCCCGGCCGCGGTGTCTGCCGCGAGGTGTAACTCGGCATCCTGGTGATCTCGTCGATTGTCTGGAGGATCTTTTCCTCAGTGATGTTGTCTCGTATGCTGTTCAAAACCTTGAGGTAAACGGCGTACGCGTTTGGGTGGCTCTTGTCGGTGCGCACCCGCATGTAGGACCAACTGCCCGGTTCGGTGCCCCGGGCGCACTCGATGATTTTGTCGTGGAAGCTGGCGGGGTCCTCACCGTCTGCAGGGGCGGGGGCATAGGATGTGACAATCACGGTAATCGACAAACAGACAGGAAAATTTGGCAGGTTAGAGAACCCACCCACGGGGCAAAATGTGCCAAATTGAAGCTAGATCCGTGTATCATCATCTGATTGAAGCACGAATCCTTAGACAGAGTGTGAGGAAAGGTCTTAAACGAAGAATTGCACTTAGCCGAACGACCGAGACAGCTCTTCGTGGAAAGCTCAGCTTCTCAAACTTTTACCAAACCTTTGCAACCTGCCCAGGCATTGACATCTTGACTCAGAACAAACTTCAGCCAAACACTGCAGGCACCGAGTACCAAACCAAACATACCGGATTGTCCAATTTCCGCACATCAGTTCTTGCCAAGTACGAACCGAGAGAACGAATGGAGAGGCAGCAGCGGCAGCGGCAGGCTGCGGACCAGACGACCAAGTACGGGGAAGGAAGAGAAACTGAACGGCGGCGACCAGGGTGGCTCGCCTGCGAAGTGAACGGTCGCCCCCTCCAGCTCCCGCAGCCGCTCCTTGCCCTCCGTCAGGTACAGGTGCTGCTTCCCGTCGGGCTCCACCTGGTGACATCGGCAGAGAGATGGGTCCGTCAGCAACTCGCTGAAAGCTCTGAAGAAACGCGGAGGACAAGCCATGACATCAGCAGAGGAATTGGCCGGTCTACTTGTGCCTTTATACATCCGTCGAAAGTAGAACGTATTCTTGGCGGATTTGGGTCGTCGTTTTCATTGCACTCCGAGATCTTGGAAGGATTATACAACTTTGCATTTAGGGTTGTCGTCGACTGACAGCGAGATCGGCAAGCTCAAGATGGCGAAAGCCGGCAAGATTTCTGAGGCGCATACCTTGAAAAGGAAGTCGACGGAGTTCATGTGCGCGTACTTCCACTTGAGCAGCCCCTCAAACGTCCGCGTCACGTACTTGTCGTCCCAGCCCTGCGCAGGAGCGAGGTCGGTTTGTGCCTTTTGCCAGGTGTTGAGGAGTTTCCAACCCTTATGGCCCCCTGCGTTCTTTACTTCGCAAACTTGCAGACTCGGTCTCTACCGATCCCATTTTTTCCGACTCCTCCAGTGGGCCGGCTCGCTTGAATGGCCCGCACTTTTCATAGTACCTCTTGACAATGATGGGGTCCCGCCAAGGATGCCTGGGCGCACTGGTAAAAGACCAGCAACGTCGCTCACAAAGCCTGTCTTTCGGGAGGGGCTGAGACGAAGAACCTGAAACCCGAAATATTCAAGCCTATCAGAACCGTGAAAGGCCAATATCGCGAACCTCCTAAGACCCTCTCAAAAAGCCGCCGTTTCACCTTATTCCCCCCACCGGAATTGCGAATCAAATTCAACGCCCGCAGGCGGGAGGGCTCCAGGGAAACCCACTGCCTGCATGTGTTGGCGAAGCGAGCGAGCTGACGTCAAATGACGTCAGCGCCAGCGGTCTCCGGCTTACCTGGAAGATGAGGCCGTCCGCCTCGTGGCTCAGCTTGGGCACCGTCTGCTTCAGCAGCTTGGGCGTCGCCTGCAGCTCGTAAAAGTCCTTCCGTCGAACCTGGGGACAAAGGGGGAAGTCAGAGTAGCATTCGACGAGAAATAGTCTGGCATAGGGCCCTTTAAAATGGATGCGGAACAGCGGCATGTTGTTGTTTTCTTGAAGTACTCGCTCAAGGGCCGCCAGTTGAACGTCCCCTCGGACCTGGGGTACAGACAATAAAGTCTGGGAAGCGTTCGACAGAACGAAACTCAACCTAATGGTCCCCCAAGCTGGTGAAGGTATTGTTTCTTGTCTTGAGGGCCGCCAGTCGATCGTTTGCAAAGCGCTGCCAAGAGTTGGCCGTTCACGCAATCTGCCCTATCTGGGACATGCACACGCAGTCGTCCTTAACAAAAAAAATAAAAAGGCGGGCTTGCAAGTACTGCTGCACACTTCAGTGGATTGGATGAAAACAAAGAATATGACGCAGCTGCATGCTAGAAATGCGTTCAGAAAGTTGGTCCTGATAAGGACTACTTTGTTGCTGTCGATCGGCTGGTGTGTCTTCCTACTCAGACTTTGAACACAACGCGGCTGTAGTTCTATCGGAACCAAACCGAACGATACCATCGTATGAACAGGGGGAAAATAAATACCCGGAAACACGAGTCGCCACATCAACAAAATCCCTGAGCGGTAAACCGCAGTATCTGTCCCAAGATCCGTGAACCATGTTATGCAAATCTGACACCTCACCCGGAAGGGCTCTACGGTATAGTCGTACTTGCGGTTGAGCGCCTCGTCCTTCTTGCGAGGGGCGATCACCTCCGACAGGATGAGCGGGAAGCGTTGGGAGAAGGGGAGCTGCGAAAAAGAAGCAGAAGGCAGGTCTGTTAACAAGACAAGGAAGGGAGCATGGCTTTCGTGCCCTGCGATCGCTTCTACCAGTATTATCTCGCTTCGTCGCACAGTGTCTCTAAGACCGTGTTTCCGTGTTTCCGAAGAGGATTGTTCTCGAGACAAGAACAAGAACGCCGGGGTTCGCTTTGGAGCACACGTGCGCCACTAGCTTCAAAGAGTCGAATTTGGGTGACCTACGCAGAAGTTCGGCTGATGACCATCACGAAATCCAACATTCTCCACCATTGCGCAGTTGAAGTGCTCAAGTCGGTTAAGGAGGGGCAGGAAAGAGTTGCCAAGCATACAACAGCCAGCAAACTTCAGTGAAAAACTATTCAAAGATACTGCTCTAAAGAAAACAGGATGAATTCGACGCAGGAAGGGGTCGAGCATCGACCGCTCCATACCTGTGCGAGTGCCTGCCCGTTGAGTAGCATGATGTCATAGACGAGGAAGCGCCGCTCCTGCTTGGCGGGCGCGCCGGGCGCGGACGGCGGGACGTGATCCACCACCATCTCGCCGTCCAGCAGCGTCGCATGCTGCAGCGCCGTGCGCGGAGCGCTGGGGCTCTCCGGGGGCTCCGGAAACACGAAGTTCTGCCGGGGGAAGGGAGATGATGACGTCAGCAGGAGTGGTTGTGATGTCAGCAGCGGGAGGGGCCGGAAGCAACAAGATGTGCGAAACATCGATGACGTCAGCACACACTGTGGGCGACAGCGATTTTGGAACCCCGGGACGCAATAATGAGGGCTTCAAGAATAGTAAGTTCTTTGCAGGAAACCGACCCGGTGGATGGCTGTCACGATATGACTTCGCAAAACCTGTTCACTGAGATTGCCCTTGCCCGAAAAGGCCAACGTCCGCCAACAAACGAATCGTTGCAAGAGAAGACGACGACGTCATGGAAACACGAGGACGCAGCCCTTTGAAAAGTGTTCCTTGGATTATTAGCAAGAGCTGAATTGCAAGGGTTCCACAACATTTGGGGCGGGTGACTTGGATCAGTCGTTGACAGCTGACCTTTCCTGTCGACTTCTTGGTGGCTTGTCTGTAAAATCAAAATTTCTGTGAAGTCAGACTGATTACGAGTGAACCTGGTGTCTCAGTTTCGGAGAGCTGAGGTCACGACCCCCGACTCGTTGACGGCGGCTCTAATGTCGTCAGTACCGACCCTCAACGCACTCGACAGCCAGTTGCGCTTGAAAAAGCCTCCTCAATCCAACACGATCGGTATAAGGCCACCCTACTGATGCGAATGAATCAAGCAAGAAGAAGAAAGAACGGACAAGCAGAATGAAAATGAATGATGATGAGTTACAGAAAGATGTAGCGGGGCTCACAGCGGCAGGGAAGCGAACTTGCGCGCGGCGGAAGGAGAAGTTTCGGTCGATTAGATACGCGCCCTCTCGCAGGATGAGCATCATATACCGCGTGCCGTCTGCCTTCCACGTCACATAGTAGTACCGCTCGCGAAGTAGCCGCATGTTCTCACTGCAGGGGGTAAGCATAGGTGAGGGAGTCTGGGGGTTTCCAATCCCGGGAAGCCCCTGGGCGGGGCCCAGTTGGAATTTCTGGAAGTTTGACATCTGTCTGGAATGCTTAACACAAACAGGAATCCCCGGGCAAGAGCAAAATATATGCCTTTTTCCCACGGGGTCAAGCCGGACGGAGCTTTGACATCCGTCTGCACTTCTGGACGCCCTAGAGTCTCGGTCGAGACAAATCGAGAACACTCAAAACACCTTGATTAAACTAGACGGACTCTTACTTGCCGAACGACTATATAGCCCTATCAAGTCAGGAAACAAATCGAGAAAAACCAGATGGCTCATGTTTCGAAAGAAGTAAAAACGATGGAGGCTCACTTGCTGAGCGACACGGGCTGGGAGCCCGGGAAGTTGAGGTTGCCGTTGCGCCCCGGCCGCTCCCCAAGCGCGCTGTACACAATTGCACGCAGCTCCTGCTGCTGGTCCAGCGGGACGGGATCGCCGATGACGTCATCGATCGTCATCGCGGCAGGCGCGGGGGCCGGCTCGGGCGCCTGCGGAGGCGAGGCCAATGTGCGATGTTAGGCAGAGGACAGTGAGTACATGCACAGGGACGATGTTAGGGTTGCGTCGCAGGAGCATTCAATGTAAGCGGATGTAAGCGACTGGTATACTTTCAGCAGACCCGATTTTGGGGCTCTTGAGACGGCCACCCGGTTGACGAACGTGCCTTCCGCAAATCCGTTTCTGTAAGCCATTGAGGGGTTTTGACTTGATTCTCCGCCATGTGTCGAGTTCCGTGGTAAAATTTCTAGTATACTAAAAAACAAGGGCAAAGGCGACTCGAGGGATTGTGCATAACAAAGTACAATCTGTTCAGCAATTCACCGTTAACTGAAAGCCCGAGCAGCACATTGGAGTAAAGTCAAAAGTAAGCGCTCCCCGCTTTCCAAGATACCTCAATATCGGTAGACAGGAAGGCACGAAAAACGATAAAATATCAGAGATCCGAACATTCACCGGCTCCCAGGCCCCCTTTTTCCCGTCGTCGTCCATCTCCTCCTCCGAGTCTGAGGGCGCGTCCCCATTGAGGTCCAGCAGGGGGCGCTTCCAGTCTGGCACGGACGGCGTCACAGCGTGCGGAGGCCGCCGCTCGTGGTGCACCGCAAACAGCTCCGCGAGATACTCCTCCTTGTAGATGCCCGGGGGCCGCGCCGCCGCAAAGCGCTGGTTAGCCTAGAAACGGGCGTAGGACCGCTTGTTAGGCTACAAACCGGCATATGGCCCCTGGCCGGTTTCGTGAAAAAGGAAGACTTATTCAAAGTTTTAAGAGCTGGCGCTTCTGGGTTTTTTGGAACAGCTCGGGAGGATACTCGTCCTTGTAGATGCCCGGGGGGGCGCGCCGCCGCAAACCGCTGGTTAGCCTGCAAACCGGTATGTTTCTTCTGGTTAGTACATTAGGAAATTTAAGACTGCAACGCGTTGGCGCGCTCGTGGTGCACCGCAAATAGCTCCGCGAGATACTCGTCGTTGAAGGTGCCAAGGGTGCGCACCCCCGCAAATCATTATTGAGGCTGGACAATTGTAAGTTTGTCAAATCTCGAAAACGAAACTTAAGGCTAAATCCCCAGACTTAAGCTAGCGCTCTTCGTGCATTGTAAGCTTGGCGAGATACTCGTCCTCAAAGATGCCGAGAGGGCGCGCTTGCCGCACACCGATGGTTAACGCGCCAACCGGCGGGTTGACAGCAGTCAGTTTTGTGACGTATTGGGCCTCCTTTGTAGCCACTGACTTCCTCGCGGACGAACAGCTTGATTGCAGAAACCGCAGCAGCAACTATCTCGAACAAGAGACCAAAAAACAGAGACTCCGTGATATGGAAGTATGCCCCGGTCGAGTTACAAAAGCTGCCCCCTATAAAAGTAGTCTCGTAAAACCCTACCTCTGCGACGGAGGGCGCGGTGGTGCCCGCGAGGAAGGCGGCAATCATGTAGCACACAAAACCCAAAATGCAAAGCGCTAAGCCCCTGTAAACTCAGGCGACGACCCTGAGATCTTGAAACCCTACCTCTGCGACGGTGGGTGCGGTGGTGCGCGCGAGGAAGGTGGCAATCATGTAACCGGTACGGTTGTGGCCGTGCGTGCAGTGCACCAGGATGTGCTTGGCGCCTTTGGTCTGGCGGTACCGCATCACCTCGTAGTAAAACAGATTCACCGACTCCGCGTCGGGGACCTCGTTCCGGCCCCGTAGACCAATCTGTCAACGCCAAAAAAGTTGCTACCGCTCAACCATAGATTTTTTGGAATATGTTCGCCCTGACCAGCGCGCATGATTCGGCATGTCCGAGTCTTGGTTTTCAGTTCGCAAGGCCCAGCATCGAGGTTAGCGATTCCGAGAGGACCTCAGCTTTGATCTAAAAGCTTTATCATACATTGATGCAACGGTGCCGTCCGATCCTCAGTCGGGTTGAGAAGCTTGACGTTGTAGAACCGCATTCGGAAGATCAAACCTATGCGCATTTGTTTGGAACATCTATCCCATCATGTCTACCATGTCGACTTTCATTCCAAGAAGGGGCGTCCAATCGAGACATGCGAAGTCTAGTTCTTCTGCTCTACACGAGCAAAGCGGCAAAGATAATTCTTGTCGCCCCACCTTTATGTACTTGACGTTTTGGCTGGTGAACTCTTTCTCCTTGTAGTAACGGTTGGTGTTAGTCAGGTCAATTACCAGGCCGATCTGCAGAGCAAAAAGGGGGCACTTCGAAATCCAACCTTGTGAGTCACAAACTCCGCCTTAAGAGCCTCAAGTAACCATTAGCTGACTTGCTGGTTACCAACATCGTTGATAGCCAAAGGGCAAAAATCTAACGTCAGAAGAAATAGCCCCTGACTGTAGCAAGGGTCACACTTTAAGCCGCTTGTAAGTTCGACTGGAGGAAGTCCAAATCAGAACGAACCCTGACTTTCTCAGCTCAACAAGGAAACGCACACAGATTGGAAAGTCCCGCTTCGAAACTGTTTTTGATCACGAAAGTTGGAAAAACAACGTGAAGTAAACGGATTCAAGGTCTCGAGATTCAAGGAGAAAGTCCCCAATGTATGATATAATGCGCGACGAGAATGATGTCGTCGAGCCCGGGGGACGGGTGGGTTCACTTTGGGATTTACGGTGGAATCAGACGCGAAGCGCAGGAATGTTTGAATTCAGAGCCGTTGAAATCCTACGCCCGGTAGGCCGACCTTTCCTATCCATAAAAACGATTCTTAGCATACATCAAGATCCATGTCAAGGGGCTCTGCCCCCGCTCACCGGCGTTCCCGCGCGCCGCAGCCGCTCCGTGAGCAGTTTTGGCGTCAGCCGCTGATGCAGCTCCAGCAGGTGATCAAAGCGCTCCCCCAGCGGCACCTTGCAAGGAATCAGCCCGTCCACCGGCTCCCCGTAAGGGGGGCACTGCAGCCAGCCTACAGGGCACAAGGCAGCACCCCCATCAGCGATGAAGAATCTTACCTCTTCATGCTGGAACATCCTTCTTTGCTGGTTCCTTGTTCTCTTTCCAGTGTCTTTTACTAAGCTGTTCTTCCCCTCCTTCTGCCAGAAGACGCAAGTCTGCATCTCTTCGTCCTACTCTTCCCCCCTTCTGATAAATACTTAGTGATGTTAAACACGTTCGGGATGCCTCAGCTTCAAAGGCACCTTCACTTGTCAATCTTGACATTCTGTCATGGGTAACAAACATAATTCCCAGTGGGAGACGCAGGATAAGCCTGGAGAGCACGACGAGAGCATGTACAGACAAACCTCAAAGCTGCCTGGGAGCGCTGTTGCCCATACCTCATATTTTGACATGATCAGAGTAAGTAAGGTTTCATGTTTCGAAACCCAAATTCGCCGACCCTGGCAGCCTGAAGAACTTGGCCTGCTTCAGGCCGAGTACTATCGCTTTCCCGGAACACGTCAAGATGGAATTCATAGGGCACTCCAATGAACACAGCCCTGGTAGATTGGTGAACCATCAAAGGGTTTGAAGATCACAGAGAACTGTAAAACATCAGAATTATCGGATTCCTCACCCTCAGGAATCGGCCCTAGGCTTCTAGCCGGAAAACCCTGCGGGGCTGCGTGGCCCGCCGCTTCGGTCGATTCCGCTGCGCCGTTTGATTCTCCCCCCTCAACTTGCGGCACTCCGTTGCCTCCACCATCGAGTGCTTGCCTCTTGGCGGGGCGCGCCGCTTCCTGCTCCTCTGCCTTGCGCTTCCTCTCCGCTTCCAGAGCCAGCCGCTCCTCGAGCTTTGCCTTACGCGCCGCACGGGCCTGTGGAGTGAGATTTTTGAGCGACTATCAGCAATGGAATGATGTTGCGGTTGGGGAAGCTTACAACAGTTTCTAAGATGGCCCCCTGAGTGCTATGTGTCTGGATATGTAGTAGGGTCAAAAAAAGTTTGTAAAAGAGAGAAGGCAGACAGCACACCGAGAGGGGTACGGAAATAAAAATTTGGGTTGAGGAAGAACAAAGGAGGAAGTTCGAATTCGATGTCAGCACGTTGTTCAACTTGTCTTTTCACTAAGGCTCACTTGGAGCTGGAGTGTCACCTGGAATGAGTGTGCTGTACAAGTCGATGAAAACTACTGAGCTAGGTACACCGTTCTGTGTAGAGGGAGGTGTTGGTCATATTTCTGAGGCCGGAGAATGGGGGGCAGTTTAGCCAACGTGTTGCATCCTTTAGAAACCCTCGATCATGAAGCGTACCAGCAAGGGTGCCTACTCTTAAGGTACAGATGCACCCCAGTTCTGCGCTACTTATTACACAGAAGGGCGCTGCTGAAGCCCCACCATCATGCATATTATATGTTTTTGCCAACTTATTGTCGCCATACGTTGACAACAACGAGACGACAACCGATGCTAAAACATGTGCTGCACTTCTAATTGTTAGCGGCACAGCCAGCTGCCGGTTGACGAGATCCCTTCAAGACCTGTGGGCATAGGTTACAGCATTCTAGCTGGAAAAGGCAACCTGAACGACGAGTCGTGTACGTCTCCATTGTGCCACAAGCAACCACAGGTAGCATTGGTAGCTGCATAGACCAGCTCGCAACCTTCATTTTATAGATTGACATGATGATTGGCGCCTCACCTTCTCGATCACAGAAGGCCCTTTCTCCCCATCAGCGGGCTCCATTCCTCAGAATGAAGACCTTCAGTGGAAGGGTGTTGAAAAGCTAAAGCTGGCCCAGTTGACCCTGATTTCGCTGTGGCCGCCTTTGGGGCGCCATGCAAGGCCTTTAATTGGATCGAGGCTGTGCCGCATTTGTTCAATGCGAATGGTCTTGCCACTTGGTACACAGGCTGACATCAGTTCAGCCTCAGGTCGCGTAGCCAGCTCTAGTACTGTCGAGCTTGGCCCGTACGTCATCATAGATGCAAAAACAAATGTACGGCAGTTTTCGTCGCTTATGGG
>DF237377.1:47553-79189 GCA_000708835.1 Klebsormidium nitens | reverse complement strand
GGCATGCATTGATGCCGGGCATCTGTGCGGCACCATAACCGGCAGCCATCCGGCACATGATGGGTAAGCGTTATTAAGAGCGGCACCCTATCCTAAATAGGAGCGGCGAGACCCGCTTTTTCCGATTTGAAGAGTCCATTTGGCAGTCCTGGGCCAGTTTGCGATATTGAAGGCTATTGGCAGCGCTGCTTAATCCTGTCGCTGCCAACGCATTGCCTGCATGGTAATCCTGTACTTT
The DNA here is from genome assembly GCA_000708835.1 of Klebsormidium nitens. Lineage (NCBI taxonomy): Eukaryota > Viridiplantae > Streptophyta > Klebsormidiophyceae > Klebsormidiales > Klebsormidiaceae > Klebsormidium > Klebsormidium nitens. The sequence goes on along the minus strand of DF237377.1, from coordinate 78,951 downwards.
CTTCGATGATCCGCTCACTCGGAGGGAGTCGAGAGCGCTATACGTACGCGTGCTTTCTTTTGGAGAGATTGGACCCTTTCAAACTTGCTCACTTTGCTTTGTGATTGGAGAGCCTGGATCGTGGACGGTCATGGGGAACAATGAACAGCAGCCGCACGCAAGCCGCTCGCCAGGCCGCGACGTCACGTGTGTGTTCAGTCAGCGCGGCCGGCGGCGGCCAGCCAGCAGCTACACTAAGTGGTATCACGTCCCTATCACGTGCTCTGGCGCCAGAGCGGCCGGGCGGCGGCCCGCCCCATGGCAGCCGCGCGCGTAAAGTCGCGCGGGCCGCCCGCCGCGCACGGTGGATTCAAGCTGCAGCGGCGCCCCGGCCGCCCTGCCCGCGTGGGGTTTCAAGGGTTTTTGAAGGAGGGCGGCGGACTCTTCCTAGCAGATCCTGGACCTGTGTCGCCGAGAAGTCGACCCCAATGTGGTCCCGGGTTCAGCGACTCAATACGGGCTACTCCGTATCTGCATGGTCGCCGAGACGTTCATCATGAAACAGAGGTGAAACTGCATGCTTCGACTCAAGTGAGCCTGTTGACAAAATTGCAGCGACATTGTTATCTGTACAAGTGGCAGCCGCTTCTAGAGGGTCAGAATGGCGTCCTCCCTGCTGGCAGAAGGCACTCGCTGCTGTTTCTCCTTACCCCAAGCGCATGGAGCCAAGGACAAGCAATTGGCGCAAAGTCTTCGTCCTCAGCTTAACCAGATTTCTTGTGAGTTGTTTCCTCAGTTCAAGTGCAATGCTGTAGTTGAAATTTCATGTGCAATTCCCATCTTCACGCAATCTATGCTGTCTCCAGTTTGCTTTTCGTAAGTCTTCATGGAGAGGGTTTCCAAACCGAGCTTTCTCAAAATTTTGAAGCGCCACCACTCGGAGGAAGGAGTCCAATAATGTATCTTTGCAGGAAGCGTTCAAGATAAAAGTTTGGCCAATTTATTTTAAGCCAAATGCAGACCTGAGACCTTCAAGGGTGTCATTCCTTGGTTCAAGGGCAATGCTGTGGATGGAACTTCAATCTCCATGACCTTACAATCTATGCTGTCCTTCAGTAGCCTTCGCAATATGGACATGGTTTCCCACAATCGCTTTTTCTTCAACAGCGCCACCACTTCAGTAAGAACTGGATTTCCAGCAGGACTGGGGGAAGCGTCGTCTACTAGGAGTTCACAACAGGAATCCTTTCATCATATGACTCGCCAACTCATGCGCTTTCACAAGCAGACGAACGGCTTTCTAGAAGGTTGTTCTTCTGATCTCAGGGCAATGCTGTGGCTCAAGCTTCAGCGAGACTGCCGTCTCTAGCAATCTGTGAGTCGTTCAATGGTGTCCCTTCATAGACTTTGTATGAGGGATCTTCAATGGGAAGTCTCAACAGAACCTCTCCATGCAATGGCTTTTCGATCCATGCCTACTTGATTGCAGACCAAAGACCTTCAAGACAATTGAAGGGGGGCAAATGCAGCGTACAAGCGGTACATGATGCTGAGACATCAGTATCAAGGTCGGCACTCCATACCCTCTTGCCAGCTTTTGGTGCATGTCTTGTGCCTGACTGAACAGGGAGACACTTCCTCTTTGTGCATGAAAGTAACTGAGAAGATCAGAGTTGATAACACCCAATGATCACATGCCACAGGAGTTGTGGTGGTCGAAAACCTTCAACCAATCAGGAGCCATGGAAGCCACCAGTTTGTCCGCGCCTCTTGCAACCCCTGATTACTTGTGAAGCACTTTGAGCCAGAATGTAGTTGCTCTTAACCCTCATGATTGTCTTCCCTTCTAACACCCAGTCTCAATCAAGAAAGACCGTCCTTGTCGCTGCAACAAAACGTTTGGTCTCACTCAGCTTTGTATCTGCATTTGCAGGTCTGTTCCCCCATCTCGACGTGAAGTGTTGCAAGCCCTCGCAAGCCTAGCTGTGGCGGGCGCCACTGGAGCATGTTGTCAGCCTGCTGCTGCTGGCGAAGGTAAGCAACATTAAACCCCTCTCTGATGTATCAGTAAAGCGGAAGAGGACAGGTCTTGATTGCGGCGACGCAGAAATGATTGTGATGTGCAGCAAGCATTGTAGTGAGACCTTACCTAAGACCTCAGCACTGATGATGCCTCACTCAAACCAAGAGTTTCAAGCTCACCCATGATTTCGATTCAAAGCACTGCTGTGGGGTTCTTGGCAGCTTCAGTGGTTGGTGTGGTCAATATCTTTCTGCTCTGAAAGCAAGGGTCGCAACCCTTGAGTTCGAGTTGGGTGAATGCGAACCAACCTCCTATCCGTCACTTCTATCTGCAGGAGGCAGCACACAGTTCCTTCCATACATGGACTCCGATGGCAAGTTTGGCCTGTCAATACCCGCAGGTACGGCCGAGCTTTGTATCCACTTAACCAGGATTTCTGGAGGCCTAAGTTGCAAATGGTGCTTTTCTGCTCGGGACAGGGTCTTGTAAGGTATCAGTAGTCTGCCTGACAGTGTTTGGTGCACCTAACCGGGAAGATGGGCAGAACGGCTTACGGTACTTCCTTCTCCGTTTCAGACTGGGCGCAGGGCGAGGGCAAGGCGTCCAGCCAGCGACGCGTGGTTGCCTTCTTCAAGGAAGGGGATACGGACACAAACGGTGAGGCAGTTTCCGCTATTCCCGATTGTGATCAGTTGAGAACTCGGTTTTATCGGAGAGGTCCGACTTCGGCGACGAAATTTAAGGGCTTTTTCTCTCACTTTCATGTGGCAAATACTTACCCATGCAAGCCCATCAACCCAAGGAGGCAACCTCGCGTTTGCACTCTTGCAAAGCAGGAAATATGATGCAAGAGTTGTATCTGCAGGGTTGCTACACCGTTGATGGACGCTTCCATCCGTCAGTCTTCCTTTGCACCCGCTGACCCCCCTTCAGATAGAAGGACCCCAGTTTTTGGCAAAGAACACCAGCAGAACGCGTCGTCTGAACGCTTCTGTCCTCCTGCAGTCAACGTGGTGATCACGCCCCTGTCAGCGGACTACACCAAGATGGGATCGTTCGGCACGGCGGAGGCGTTTGGAGAGACTTTGGTGAGGGTTCCCAAAGTGCAATAAGCAGATTTGCCGTTTACTTGCATCCTGACTCGTTTCAACCTGGGATCCTGACATTCAAAAAAGGGAAACATATCTGTTTCTTGAATTGGTCGACTCTGCCGGGTCAAGGCTTCAGACTGATCATTTTCGCGATGCCCATTAGATCTGGTTCGATAAGCGAACCCCGAGCCTGTCCCTCTGTCCCAATAACGACCTTTGTATGATCGGGTACTCATAGGTTTCACAGGCTCGGTGTGGCAAGGATGAGTTATACATGAGTCGAAAGATTCATCGAAAATCTTGTCCCTCCTCCTTGAAGCCGCATACTGTCCTACAGTAGCTCCTGAACCGTTGTCGGTCACCGTGAGTAAGCATCTGGTTTAGCAAGAGACTTTGGAGTATCTTGTGCGGTCTCGTTCTGGTTGAAAACTTGGAGAAGCTGGTTTAAGGTCGTCAAACTGTTCTCGTTTCAGAAAGCTTTGGGAACAAGGTAGCCTTGTCCTTAGTTGCTGCCTTGAGTGTGCTTCTACGTGCTTTCGGTTGATCCAACCTGTTCGGCAGTTACACGCTAAACGGTACCATGTCTCGGTGCCGCTTCTCACCTTACCAATGTTAAAAGGTCACTGCGGCGATAGCCACGATTTTATGGTCAGTCAAAAGCTGTCCACGGACCCTGTTGCGTGCACTTCTGCCGAGACCTATCTCAATCGACCGTTCGGCCTCCTTCCTTTTCCTACACTTGAGTTCGTGCTGGCGGCTACCTTCATCGGAGGTACCACCTGTCTTTTGTCATCAAAGCCTCCTGTCCTTTCCGTGTTTTCCATTGGAACTTTCTGAGGCAAAGACTAGACACGATTTTGTGTTCCGATGGCAACCTGCTGCATAAGGTTAGAGGCCGTAAGTAGAGTCAGCACATCAAGAGGATGAATTGCTGAAGGTTTGATGCTGTGGCCTTTGTCTTTCCTCCAAGCACCGGGTCGCACCTCTGACATACAGGCGATGCTTGCAAGTCCTTCGTTTTTCCTTTGATTTATGTCGTTAGCCAGCTCATGATGGTTCCTCAATCCGTAGTCGCTTGTGTTCCTAAGTAGTCCTCAATATTCTCAGGCGGGTTTTGCCGCTGTTACTGTTGGCTGTCGCTCCTTTCCATGACCAAATTTGAACTCTCAATCGTGCTGCTGAACTGGAAAAACATGCGCTGCTACTCTCTAGAGTTTACTCGTTCCGGTAAATCCTTTGTTCCTTCTCGTCTACTGAACCGCTACGAAGTCGAACCGGAGCGCTTTATGTTGGGCCATGATGAGCCGAACGTGAGTTGTGTCTGCAGCTCACTAGCAAGGACACACTCTTCTTTTGACGCCCACGCCCAGGTAGTCCCTTTTTAGCAAGAGTTATGAAGACCCGCTGTGCGCGGTTTTTCTCCATCCGTTCTTCCAAGCACCGGGTTGTGCCGACAACAACGGGAAGGTTGGAACTGTGATCGGTCAACGCAATTGGGCCGTCTGATTCTTTTCAACGACCAGTCTGACTGCCCCCCTGTTAAGAGCGTCAGGACCCTACCATCAGTCTTATTTTCGCCTAGGTTCGATCATGTCATGTGGAGCTCCCCGTCGTTCTGACTTCCATCTGCAGATCATACCAGAGTTCCACGGCGTCCGGTTCTTGATGCTTGCAGCCTACTGTACCTCAGTGAATGATTTAATTTGTTTCTGTGCCACGTTTTGTTCCATTCGTTGTGGACTTCAGTAATAGGCGCTTTGTTACTCAACCTTTTCAGCAAAGTGTATGCGGCTGTGAGGATACCTGGGCTGGGCACACGTGTCCAGAAAGTGGCGGCCGAGGATCTGAAGTTGCGATTGAGTTTATGACGTGATGTTGCAACTCCTCTCCTGGGTTTATTAGTCTTCGATTTGCTAGCTTTGCCTGCAATACTTATGTTCCCGTGTCACCTCCGCTTGCAAACGAGCCCTAGGGAGGATCTACTGACGTCACGGGCCGGGACCTTATTTTGCTTACGATGTACGAGAACGTGGCTGTCGAGCTTCAGGCTCTTTACAACATATGTACAACTGGAGAATCAGTACAGGTGTTGACTAAGCAGTCTCTTGATTCTCCACTGTTGCATTTCGCCCTTCTAGCAGCGAGTTTGACTGGCAAGGATGAACTGGGACTGGGTTTGCGAAACACGCCCATCAGAATATCTGTGGGTCATGATGCCATGTGTCAAGAAGTACACTCCGCCCAGTCATATTCTTTCTTCCATGATCTTCGGTCCTTGCTTCGGACGCAAGCTGTAGTCTAGCAGCCTACTGCTGTACTCACTAGCTGAGAAGCATCATTTCGCACTTTGCACTTCGCCGTCCAAACAGCGTCAGCAGTTTTGATGGCTCCTGCCTTCACCGCGGCCGGACATATCCTTGCATTTTGGGATTACCTCAACATTCTGGTTCCGTATTCAGCATGCCATTTACCGACTCTGGTTCTTTGCTTACGGCCCCTTCAAGTGCATAAAGATGGTCCTTGTAAAAGTCTGTGGGTGTGTTTCGGTGCATTGCTTCTCGAGGTTCGTTTTAGAAACCACACCAGAACGGCTCTCTTCAAAGCGGCACTACTTATCCAGAACCTGCATCCTAAGCTCAGAAAAGCGATTTAAAAAGTGGCGGAATCTGGGTTCTCTGCTTTGGAGTTGTTACCACAGCCTGTGCTCTGAGTTTTCTTTGAGTGTCAAGGACTGTGTGCGCCGAAAGGCACAGATCGACCGAAATGTGCAGAGCATGTTCGTCTTGTCTTCGACCAACCCGTAGTCTCCGTCCCTGCGTGTTGTCTTGTTCACTCCTTTTCCAAATTGTGCCTCAAAAACCGTGTCACAGTGCGGTGTTGGAGTCACAGTGCCGACCTCCGGCGTCCTGAAGCTTTGGGACTGGGCCCGATAGTCATCGGACGGTCACAGTGGCTCTTTACGGCTTTTGGACGCTCCCCAGACACCTTCTCTAGACGACGATCAGCCTCTTTCAAACCGTTGTGAATTTGTCGGACAATTCCGGGCGATGTCTTGAAGATGTTTGGACCTTCGCCACAATCTCTTTGAGTGACGGGCAGCCAGAAGTGCTTACTTCTGGACGGACCATTCACGATTTCAAGTTTTCCTAGTTTCGGACTGCCCTTTGGAAATACTGGACCAGGTTCGGACGGTCCTGCATTCTCTGGGCGCCGTGGACACTGCTGCGGAGCATTTTCCAGACCGTCCGTACTGAGTTTCTACTCGTGTCTATACGTTCTCCGGACGGTTTGCAGAAAGCGTTAGAACGGGCTTCAACTGCCACGGCCTTTGCTGACGCTAGCGTGACGTCCCTGCAGGTGAACGGGTTGGACCGGAGTTGGGCGAAGCCGAAAGGGCCGGAGGCCAAACTGCTGGACGCTAAAACGAAAAACGGTGAGCCGAAAATGCGGAAACTGTTTTTTGAGACGTGCTTCTTGATGTGCTTTGTGCGCGGCGTCATGTTGAGCCGACGTTGAGTTTGGAAGCTCCGCTGAGAAATCTGCTTAACAGATTGACGGAATGGTTGCAATAAGTGTGATCGATAGAGCTAGTTTAGAACATCCTTTAGCTTTTTTGTTAAACCATGTCTTGGCCCTCCTCGTCGAAAAAACCATTCCAAAAGGCCCCTTCTCCCTTTGCGCTTCAACGGGAGATCGGATGCAAACGACGTGCCAAATCACTGTTTCCAAATCACGCCTTGAGGAAAATCGTACCTTTTTATCCGGACTAGGTGCGAGTTCTCCGGCTTTACCTGCTTCCGGGATTTCCAACTCACGTTACAACACCCAGACAAGCCGCCAGGGAATCGCAGACGCTTGGGTCGAGATTTTGGAGGCGGACTGTATACCCTCGCTTGGAGCAAAAAGGTTCAGGTGCTTCGTGGACAGCGTTCCGTCGGCAATCGAACGAACGCTTCAGTGACGCTCAAATTTTTCGATTCTTCAGAAGATTCTGCCTCGTACTCACGAGTAGCCACCGTTGTCTCAAAAGTGCGTCAATCACCCTGACAGAGTTCTTGCAAATGACAGAGTATTTGTTTGCAGGGCGCTACTTCGTGGAGTACACGTTCCAGGCCCCCGGCCAAATGAAGCGGCACCTGATGAGCAGCATCGGCATGGGCTTCGATGGAACCTATAACCGGCTCTACACCGTTACCGCACAGGTAGGAATAATTATTCTCGTAGCTAGCATCAGGCCTCAATTGTCTTGGATGGCGTCAAAAAACGGGTTGCGTAGGTCGTCAAAGAGATCAAGCTCCGTTGTATGAGATACAGCGTTCTGCTTCGTTTCAATTGGAAAAGACGGATCGCACCAACTTGATTTGAACCGCGCTCACTTGAAGAGGAACTCGATTAACGAGCCCTGTCGCATCAGGCTTTGTTCATGCTGGGTCTCAAGGCTTCGCACTTGCTCGCGGGTCCACGTGCCGTTCTTCTGACAAAGAAGAACGGTTGAGTGTCTGTGGAGCCCGCTTGTTTTTGTTGGGTTGTAGCCTTGACGAAGTCTCAGACGTCGAAAGGTTGGATGTCATAGGCGTTCTTCAATGTTGAGTGTTTGTACTAGAGATGCTCGGGGTTTGTCATCTCCGCGTGCTCCTTTATTCAAGCTCACGGACTTTGGTGCGCTTCGTGTGTTTTCTCAAATGAAAACGACAGCTCGTGTGAGGCCTATCAAAAACTTGCTACCCTTTTCTTGAAGGGTTCTCGAGCTGACAAGCAATCGCGCGCATTGCGGTTTCTTCCGACGCTAGGCGCCACTTTCAACTAGTCTGCAATTCTGTCTGTGCCCAACTGATCTCATCGTGCTTCGTATTGACGCACAATAGCGCACTCTCTGAGGAGTCTCGTCTGTTAACGACGGCGTTGTGCTATGCAGGCTAGGGAAGAGGAGTTCGCCCAGTATGCAGGCGTGTTGAACAAGGTGCGCAGCAGTCCTTACGGTCCCGTTGCGTCTCCTTTCGTCCTTGAATGGCTGCCCATTCAGCAATTGCGCCTAGCTCTTAGTTTCTGATCATTGCTTTGACTTCATTTTTGCTCCGGAGTGTTTAAGGCGCAGCCCCTACAGTCAATTACGCGGAATCATTACACGCTCCTTTTTCTTGAGAGACGAGTCTCGTTGAGCCGACTTTGCCAGCAAATAGCGCGTTTGCTATCAATCTCCGTCCGACGGCTCTTTGCAAGTTCTTGGCAAGATTGCCAATGGCTCGGCGCCCTTATCGGAAGCCTTCATCAGCGGTTTTTATGCGAAGAGGGTCTAAATCGATGTTTGATGGACTCTAACCTGCTTTCCCTCTTCTTGGAGCAGGTCCTTTCGTCGTTTGAGTTGAAGTTCAAGAGCCCCGTATACTAGCCGCATTTGACTTGGGAAGCACGGAGGCGTTGAGACTCATATCTTTTTGACAGAATAGTTTGTCCTTATTGTATTCGAAACCGTGTTGAAGAAGAGATTTTCAGGCCTTGCCGATCATTTCTGGGTGATTGCGCTTGCTTGGACTCACTTTCTCATGAAAATTGCGCTTGCTGGGAATCACTTTCTCATGAAGGTTGCGCTTGTACGCACCAGAATCCGTCCCGTGCCCTGTGAATCAAGAGTCTTGAGCCTTTCCTTCTTATATACGACGTAGGCTTCCATAGCTCTTGGAGGGCCGTTTCGTTTTGGTCGACTGGGTGGTTGAGGCCTAATCTGTCTAGTGGCATCCTTCACCGCGCAAGACAAGCCACTCAAAGCATTTATTACATCCGAAGAAGTCCATGCTGAATGCAAGAAGTGATTGAATCTGTACTTAGTACGTTGGTCAGCGGCCTAGGGGCACGTTTGCTTAGTACTCCCGTTGTTGTTCTCATGCTGAAACTCGTATTGTCTGTCGATACTTAGCTGTGGCCGTGATGAGTCAGTCGCGGGTGCTTCCCCAAGCCCACCTCCCAGTTGCTCACTGAGGCCACAGCTGTCACATAGCTTAGAAGAGCGTGCCAATGGTCCTGGAAGCTTCTGCTGCCCCTTCAGAACGTTGCTGCGGCTTTGTTACGAAACTTCGTTTTCGTGTTGCGTACTCGGGAAAACAGTCTACAAATGAGTCTCTCAGCAACGTACGGACAGGATTGTCGACATGTATGGCTGTTGAGATGGGTTAGTCTGCAGTTCAAGCGGAACGTGGTCCCGGCGTCTCTGTGCCGTGTAGCAGCGTTGGTTCTTGCTTTGCTTCAAGTGTATGAGAAAGCCCTCAGACTGGTCCAATCGCACCTTTTAGAACCCGTTTCCAGAGCCAAAGCCCTAGTAGTTCCGCTTGTCAGTTTGTGAAGAATCTGCTCAAGCGTTCTTTTTAATTATGCCAAAGCTCTGTTTGTTTCCCCTCCCTTGCTCGTCCCTTTGATACTGTTGCCGAGTTTTCAACTCCCCTTCGCTTGCTTAAGAATCATACTCCAATTGGCTCGTGACTGCTGTAAGTGTCGATCTCCGAACAAGACCCAAAAACGTCGTGCAACCAGTCAATATAACGTGTGGCAATGATTGGCCTGGCCTGTGAGCATCTTCCACAGCGGGAATACCGGTGTCCCTGACGCCAGGACAATATTACGATTGATATTACTGACTGCAATACTCGAGCTACTTCATGAGAAAGTGCGTGACTTCCACTTCCAACCACTGCAGTTCAATGATCGTGGAACACGCATACGGAGACAAAGTTTTGTATTCCTTTGGGTGGCCTTGGGCCGGGCGATCCGGAAGTTTTGAGGGGCGACTCCATAATAGAGGTTGATTCCTGTGGGCTGTTTTTTATGAATCCACGACGTTGTGGCTTGAGGCCAGCAACGCCTTTAGAGATAAGTCAGAAAAGGTCCTCGCCGTTTGCATGCTTTATAGACAGCCTGCCTGGAGTCTTTGCTTCCACCAATTATTGCTTGCATACGGATTGTGATTCCTGGTCCTGTGAAGCCTTTCAATGGACTGGGTCCAACTTCTTTCGTGGCGGAAGGCAGTAAGTCCCATGCTATTGGCAACGAGAATTGGTGCTTCAAACCCGCGGACTGTGACAGGTTCGGTAAGTGGATTGACAAAATTGCGAAACTGAGCTCACAATCTGCGCCGAGACATTGTACACTTGCACAAACGCCGCTTTGCGGTTATTTAAACTCGGAGCTTTCCGATCCACAGCGGGGACTGGAAACATCAAGCTTATTCCCGCCACATTTCCGCGGCAGTTGCTGAGCTTTCGTGCCTATGCGTGCTTCAAGGCAGTCACCTGGCAGCCATCTTAACGAAGAGGTACGAAAGGCCACGTAGTGTCCGCTCTCTTTGATGCCTTGCCGTTATGCTGCCTCGTGCCAGAGTTCGCTCCGACGAGAAGCTCATCACAGATGATTTGTTTAGTGAAAGGGACGGCGAATAACTCGGCCGCCACGGCGTGAGTTACCGGGAGAATAACGGATTAGTGCTCACTTCGTGGCAGGGACGAGTCGAACTTGAGAAATTTTGCTCAAGGTCGATGCTGCTCCTACAACCTCAGACAGAGCCACGGTCTTATCAGAAAGTTGATGCAACTCTGCGTAGAGCCTAGTCTGAAGGTGAACAACTCGCTCGTTGTCTTTGTACCAAGCTGACAAGTCTTGCGCCTCGGGCGCTTCCGTCTCGGATGATCGATTCAGTTGTTATGCGGGCGTCTAGTGCTCTTGAAAGCCTGTTACTCTGGGGTCCGGAGATTTAAGGGCTTCCTCAACTTTCTGCTGTGGTTTGGATAAGTTGGGTAAGTTGAGTAAGTTGCTTATCCACTCGAAGTATCCTCTGACGCCACATCGGTTTTGTAAATTGAGCGTGCAAGCCGAATATGGCTCGTCGGACTTCTTTCCGCTGTCAATTCAGAGACTGTGCTGCAGCTTGTTGGTTTTTTCGATCCTGCGTACTTGGATGACCATTCAGAAAGTGCAATAATGAACTCGGTTGTCGACGTGTTTGGCTGTCGAAGGGTCCTTCTGTGTTCTCATAAATCCAAAGCAAGCTTCACCCATCGTGCTTTGAAAAGCCTTCCTCTGTGACACTGCTTCGACATTTAAGAACTTTGCTCTGATACGTTGAACTTCAAGGTACCGTTATGAACCCCGTAGTCGGACTGTCCATCAGAAGTTGCTGCCGTCATGGAGCTGCTGGAGACGATCTCGACCAACTTTCGATTTGGTATCGAACAGACTGAAGTTTCGCTGAGTGATGTTCCCGACTTGCCCGTCCGAAACCTGTATCAAACTTGCCCATCCGAAATTGGATCAATCCGAAATTTCGGTGGTTTACCCTTCTTTTCCGAGGCTTGGTTGTTTTCTACAAAGCGATGCTCTTCTGGAAACCGGGCATCCGACTCGTACAAGAAAGTGGCGAAGAATGGTATGTCCTACACACTGGATCCAACGCGTTGTTCACGTGCTTCCTTACATAGCTCTGAATCCAAAAATTGGAGCACTTTGTTCTTTCCTACTCTTCTTGAGAACCGGGGTTTGCTTTCGTTATGTGGGCCGTCCCTGACGTATCTTTCAGCTTTCTCAGGCTCGGCTCATGTCAATGTTTTGGGCTGCTACCGATTAGAATGCGGGCGAAGATGAGCCGTCCAGTGAGTGCTTTTGACCACTCAGAAATTCGTGCGCTAGGCTTGCAGGGACTGACGCCCGACTCTGTCTTGCTTGTTGAGTTTCCACGAATAATGACCTCACTGCTTGCAGCCGACTGAGTGCGACGATCAAGCCCCTTTTTGTGGCATTTCTCTCAAACGCCTGTGTGCTACTTCTGGTCCTGTGTACCGCCTTTACCACATGCCCATGGTAGACATGGCAATCCTTATCCTGCTTGTTCATTCTTACTTCGTTCCGCGTAGTAGCTCGCTTGATGCTGCATCGTCCGTTTGGTAGCGTCCGCCCAGCGTCGATTCTTCGCTCCAGCTTTGCTCGCTGTTCTTGCTCTCCTCCTAGTCGAAGGACATCATTTTGCCCTTTCCTTTCTGCGCGAACCTAAACGTAACCCTTAGTCCGCGCGTCCGGCAGAAGCCCGCGCACCCTTTCTCTGCGGTGCTCTCTTTTGGCTGCACTCGAAGTTTTCTCAAAATCTGAGAGAAGTTTAGATTCAGGAAAGAAAGTTAGGGCGTTATAAAGGCAATGCCGAGCTTCTTGTGAGTAGTATGCCTCACTCTTGTTGAGTTCTTTGAGATGGCTCTGACGCCGCCGCCCTGTCATACTGCGATGGAAGAGGCTTTTTGAAACTGTGCCCTCTATGCCTGCGAACCTTTCTGTCTTGATGAGGTCAGTGGGATTAGCATTGTAAGAGGCAGGTTTTCCAAGCACCAAGTCATACCATCTGATTGTCCTCCGAAGATTCCCTGTTTCTCTCTACAATGGTTCGAGTCAACGGGCAAGCCCGTGGAGAGCACGGAAGAATCATCTGATCGATCCTATTAAGCATGCTGGCAGGCTACCTGCCATCCGACATCAGTGAAAATATCAGAGCTGTAAAATTCAGTTCTTGCATGATGAAGGCATGTGCGACCGTTAACACCTTTACAATGTGCTCCGTATCAATAGTAATCATTCTTGGAGTACATCCCAAGTGTCACAATCGAGCACGCTTTCCGGTTTTGACGGTAAGAGCAGTCAGGAACGTCCTGGTTGATTTGACGAACTGTAAAGAAGGTTTCACTCGGTGGTACCGGTGGCTTTCGGCAGCACTTTCTACTTTTGTCGTGGCAAAGATAAGCCGGACATGGGTCCTCCAGCTCAGGCCAGTGTACGTACAATGGACCTTTGACGTCACGGATGTCATCATCGCCCACCGCGCGCGCCTTAATTGCGATTGCCTTCCTGGACTTTTTGCTTGCACAGTGTGACTAACTTCTGACCGCAAGTCATTCTTGCTTCTGCCCAGTGCTCTTACTGCGACGCTGCCCGTTTGCAAGAGAGATCATCTTACGTTTTTCCACCTGTGTCCGGCCACAGTTTGTTCCTGGGACTTTCAAGAGCGGTCTTTGATTGCAAATCTCCCGCTGTACTATGTGCGTATCACGAGACAAGGCCGTGAATCCAGGCGAAATGAGCTCCCGGCTCAAACAGCACCGCGAATGCCTGATATGAAGCCGTAGTAAACAAAGAATTAATAGATTTTCCAAGGGGTGCGGAAGGCCGAAACACCAACTCGCATCGGTGCAACTTTTTTGACTCTGTCAGGTGCAAGAAGGCGTTTTGACCCTCCTTGATTGGAAAAGTTTGTTTTCCCCTTGCCGTTCGACCGCGCGTCCATTGCTTAGTCCTATATGAACCTCGAGGGACGTACGTAGTAAGGACGAGTGCTCAAACTTGCGCAGTGTTGTGGCGTCCACCGCTTGCCAAGTGATGCCGTGACTGCATCACGGTGCGGTCAGACTCCTGTACTCAGGAAGCGCTTCTCTTAGCAGCAGTTGGATCCAAGCCTGGCGCGTACAATAAGACCTGAAATGACGACAAACGGACGGAAACATCTTAGCCCGTATTCATCAAAATTTCTGAATCGTCGAAATCGTTGCTTCGAAGTTCGAGCTGCTTTCCTTCTCCATCAAACTCTTCTGCTGTGTTCCTGCCAGTGACCCCACTCGCTCTTGATGCTCAACTCAACTTGAAGGTTCAGATCCGTGTCGGGTCCGGTAGTGATAATTGGAGCCAAGCTTTCATCAGTCTCTCGCATCAAATTTGTGGCGACACGCGAGTTGGAAAGCTGTTTCTGGCGCAACCCTATAGCCCCGGAACTACTTATGTTTACGCTTTTCTGAGGCACGGCTTGATTGTGATCTCGTGCCTTCCAATAAGGAGAGTTCTTGTTTCGAGCTGCCGAGCCAACGATGACAACGTGCGCAGTTTCGAGGAAGCCGATATAAACCCTGGTCTGGCCTTTTGCTTTCCTCACGCTCTCCAAATGTTCAAGAAGAGAAACACGGCGGGTTACATGCGTTAATCCAGCAACTTGAAACCCGGGGATGTGCTTCATATCTTGTTGCACAGTCAGGTTTTAGTCACATGTGGGCAGTCCCAATCACGCTTGCATCGACCTCTTGGTCAGTAATACCAACCGACCACAGCAAGATTAGACACTCCCGCGTCCGCTAGAGACTGCCACCCGTCTTGCCCTATCTGCCCGGCAGACCTTCCTTGAAGAATGTTCGACTTCTAAAAATGATTTAGCTCGCCACAAAGCGGAAAAACCCGGCGGGTCTCCGATTGCAGGGTCTTAAGGTGTCACGCAACGTTTGGTAACACACGTGGCGTGCCGGGTTTGTTTGCACGAACTTACGTTTCATGGATCTTGCTGTATGTGAATCATGAGTTTGGAAAGTGGCCATGAAAGTTCAATATACTGAGGATTACCATGCTTCAGAACGATAGTAGCAGATTCCTGACGCGAACAATTAGCGTGAATCCGACTTCTCCAAACAACGTCTGAATGGGCTCGGAAGGCACGTACCTGTGTCACGCCTGGTCTCAGGGTCAGTCTGGAGTCAGCTTTCAATTGTAGAGTGCCAAAAACTGGTCCATTTGATGTTGACCCCTTTTGGTTGTACTGTCAATATTCAGACATGGAGATGCTTCTGTGTCGTCGTTGTCACGGAGCGTTTGCGCGGCGCCTTCGGATCCGTTCCTCCCTCAGTCACCAACCTTCGGCTGCACCAAATTGACTTCAGACTTTGTTCATGCCACTTTGTGCCACTTCGTGGCTTCAATCTGCTAGACAATAGTGCCTGATGTAACGAACGCCTTGTCTTCCAGTGTCCAAAACTGAAGATAGCTAAGCTGTCCTTCTGTAGACAGTATGATCGGAGGAGACGACGTCGAACGCGCCAACTGCAAATTCGGCACTTCAGGGATTGCGTTTCAAAAGTTGCTTTCTGTCTATGTCCAAGGCACTGTCTGGCTGTGAAAGACAAAGGGAGTCTGTCGGCATCCCGCCGATCATGGCTTGTTCGTGGGCTTTGTTGAGCCAGAGCCTGAATTCTTGCTATGTCACGTTGTCTTGACCGAGGTTTTGGATGTCATTGTACATGCATTCACTCAGAGTCTTCCAAAAACAAAACGTGCAGACGACCACGCAGATGGCCCGCCCACATCTTTTGTCCTTGGCACCCAGTCGAGTTGAGAGTTCAGGTGTGGCGCTTTGTAATTCCGCCTGCCGAGCCCGCGGTGCTTTCAAAACCATGAACAGATCAATTTGGAGCATGAAGGCATCTAGAGTTAAGATCCCCGGATTGACTTTCTTCAACAGGTTCTGCGTACCGTTTCTTCCCTGTGCATTACTAACCTTCGCTCTGTCGCTCTGTTTCCAAGGACTTCAATGTCGATGCTGGCCCTTGAACGTGCCAGTGAAAGTTCATCGTCAGATGGGGCCGGGAGCTCGGAATGTTGTCTGCTTGCAATTTCATCGTAGCAAAGGAGCACGTACACGAGTTTGGCTGCTTTGCGCAATCGCTTGTGAGGCGCAAGGTCGTCCTGGCAAGGCGGATCAACTCCTCGATGTTGGGTCACGGAAAGTGCCGCAACGTTTCCAAATGGGCAAACGACGCAGCGTTCGGAACGCTCGGATGTACCCGCTTTTGACACACATAATTCGCAATCGTTTCCCTGATTTCAGAGCTTGTTTTAGGTCCTTCTTGCGGTGTGTGGTCTTAACTAGCTACCTGGCCATGAAAGGACAATAGAGCAAAGAGGGGCATTGGACGCCTCATTGCTTGTTCATTGTTTCTAGTCTCTGGAGCCTGTCACAAGGTTGCGACTCGGAAGTCCTTGAGATTATTGTATGCCCCTCGTGCACTCTGGATTCTGAATTGGCTTGCAATGAAAGGACATGAAGATTTATGAAAAGCCAAAGACAGTCAGGGCGTTGTAAGGCGATGACGAGCGCTTTGTGAGTTGCAACTCATATCTGTCTCGACTCGTTGAGATGACTCTGACGTCACTGCCCTGACGTCATACTTTGTTAGGAAACGCTACTCGCAGCTGTGCCCTCTGCCCGTGCAAAGCTTTCCCTGTAAAATTGGCGTCCGTCTGACTCCTTCTCGACTTTTCCGGTCGCCAACAAAAGCGATGTCAGATCAACGAAACTGATGTGGCTTAATGAGAGCTCGTTGTTTGTTGGGACACGACCCCGCATTCTCCCACGGCACTTCACCGTTATAGGCTGGCAGCGCTTGAACTGCAGACAGTGATGAGCCGCTTACTGAGGGCTTCTTGTAGGCTCTGACGCCTTGTATCCACTCTCGCGCGCGCTTGGCAAAATTGACACCGGATTCGATAAGCGCACACTGCTTACAGTGGTTTGTGCAATGTTATATATAGCTGCAATCCTCTGGTGGCCGGCTCTAATTTACGTCCGCGCTCGGCGGCGGATTCCTGCCTGCTAAGCTAGTCGCTTTTGCTTTACCTGACATTATTTCTGTGAAGTTCACAAGTTTCTTTTGTTGGCAATTCCAATGGTATACCTCAGTCGGAAAGGAGCCTTTGGGCTACACAGATCTTTCTCGGCTGGACGATTCCGCCGGTCCAACCGCCACTTGGTCTTCGTCGCCGACTGTGTTCACGGTCAACCGTTTTATTGTCACAGCCAAAAAAGGTCACGATGCCTTCTCCCCTCCATTTGTCTAAGTCTTCGATACTGAGCTTTTAACATCAACGAGAGCATCCGTCATTTCTGGCAATGACTCACGACCGGACTTGAAGTTCCGCGACTTGCACGCTTCTGGATTTCAATGTCATTGGGAGGATCAAACAGGCCACGTCTCACCATTCGAGACCTTTTCTGCATTCTGGGGAGCGTTTTACGTCTTGAAAGGTGGTGCCGGACAAATTTCCAAAACTTAAGCTGTACCGTAATGGCAATGACGAGCCGTGCTTGAGTTCTAGAACCCACCTGTGCGGTGAGACGGAGAAATGCTCCCTGATGCCAAAAAGCATGCGAAGCCCTTGACTGACTTCGAAATCGATTTGCTGTGAGCACCGCCACGTGGGCACACGGCATTCCGTTCTCGCCTACTGCTCTTGATGCGATGCTGCCGAAATTCAACGAAAACTGGGTAATCAATCTTTTGTGTAATCTTATTAGCACCTTTTGCGAGCAATTTGTGCCTGCGGCGTTTGATAGCGGGCGTTGATTGCATAAGCGGACGTGTATGTCAGAGTTCTTGAATAAGGCCCAGACGTGTCGCCGATCGAAGCAATAACAGATTAACCTTTGGCAATGATTGGCCTGGCCTCTGAAGGCCTCCTTCAGTGGGAATTGCGCGGGCTCTGATGCCACCACACTTTCAATGTATCTATCTGTTAATCTCAAGCTTCGAGAAAGTGCAAGCTCTCGGGCCTTTCTACGGCTGCATGCAAACCTGCCACATGCGAATGTATACGAAGCAGTTGAGCATCTGAGCAGCCCGGCCTGATCCAGAACGACTTGAGGAGAGGCTTTCAGATGTTGATTCCTGGCATGATATTGCCTCTTGACGGTTGCCGTTAGAGCTGAAATAAAGGTCCTCGCCTTTGGCATGCTTTCTAAACAACCTGCTGGAGCTTTTTTTCCACCATTGATTGCTTGCAATTGGGAAATGCGAGTCCCTTTGACGCCCTCATATTGGAAGCCTGTGATCGTCTTCCTCTGCGGCGGTTAAGCACTTAAGTTCCGTTTTTGTTTGAAAAGCGAGTTCCGCGGTTCCCGAACCGGCGGCCTTCGACAATATGAAGAACGGCTTCGACTTGTTCGACATTTGAAAGAGGGCGTTATGTCAAGCAGCCCACATACGACTTTCACAAGGTCTTGATGCTAATTACTTAGCTTCTCAGGCGCTGCAAAAGCACGTTCAATAAGCGGCGGCATCAACGTGACGGTACGCGCTTTCTGGTCGCCAGATGCGCATGCTTCCGCTCGCGTCTTATCAAAGGTTCGAAACGCGGCCTGGTCTGCCTCGCTTCTTCGACAGCGGGTTTAAATCATAGCGATCCGCAAAATGCACATTCGCGCTTCTGTCCTTGTATAGTTCCTTGCAGTAAGAACTGTAGGTATGATTGCAGTGACTCTTTGAACGTGGGTCAAGGTACCCAAGTTTCTTTCTTTGACGTAGGCCAAAACGATGCCATACAGCGCCTCCTTTGAAGACCTTTTTATCGTATAAAGCCATCTCTCCGTTCGCGAGGATATAAATTTAGTTTTACTTCTGTGAGTGCACTTTCTTTCAGCAATCAGACCGACTCGTTGATCAGTCGCTTACGGGATCCTACAACACAGAGTTCAGATATCGGTACTCTTTCATTTTGCGCACACTTGATACCTCCGCGACGAAGATGTCTATTACGACGCCTTTAGGGCTTGCGCCCATGATAAGAAGGGGAAATATGATGGAGCTATCTCAATGTGCGCCTCAGCCCCTCATCTTCAATCTCTTTCAATGGGAGCGCCTCGAATCAAAGGATTCCTTCGGTCCTTGAGTGAATCTGGTGGTCATGTGATGAACATCTGCAGCCAAGCGCCCAACGTTGATTCTTCTTCGATTCTCTGACGCTATGTGAAAATGCGCGCGCGCTCTCATGGTTCACCCCCGTTCCAAGTAGCGTATCTTTATTCAAGGATCGAACTGCTGCCGCCTGCATGCAGAGAGATGTCGCCAGCCCTTGATCTGCTGTTATACGTGCAAAGCGAGAGTTTCGATATCATGGCGTGGCGTCCGACGAAGTCACGAAACATGCGCGCCGAGTAATCCGTATTAGCGAGGGACTCTTACAGTCATCTTTTTCAGTACATGAAATTCTGAACGCCGATCCCTGTATCAAAAAGACAACTGCGGCCTGCATGGAGAACTCTAACGAGAGCCCACGTGTAACCTGCCCCATTTCAAGGCCTTGCTTTTTCTTATCTCGTGCCACAGCCAAACGCCAAGAACAAGGAGCCCATCGAATTTTTAGGACAGGGTGGGCGGAAAACTCAGCTTCCATTCAGTCAGTGGGCTCAGTACGGGAAAGAACACATAGAGTGCTTCATGCTTGGCAAGGACGTAGCCGTATTCTGGTATGAGTACTCTTCTCATCAAGCGCATTCCTGGCAGAGCCACAACCTCGTCGGAAGCTTCATGTTTGGTGTCCAATCTTGATCGGCAAATAATCTGACGTACAGGTCTCTCCTTACCTTCAAATCTGACGTCCGGCGCTTTGTCTCAGACTTTTGATTGCGGTAGCATTTTGGCGTCCAGCGTTTTAAAGGGTGTTAGCGTAGGGCATCTGGATGAATTTCAATTTGGCAAGGTCGAAATGAAACCTTCCTCTCAGCGTTTTGTTCGCTGAGGAGGGGTCCGGATGAGTGAAGCGGAGGCCACGTCGTCATGTTCGAACACAAAATTCGTTTCGATGCTAACCACTGGCGGACCACAGCAGAGTCAATCCAGCGGAACTCTTGCAAAGATTTGATTTCTGGACCTACGGTAACGCGCCTTTCACTTGTACGGCTCAGCTTCTGTCATTCTTATACATAGCTGGTTGGGCTTGAATAGGAGGCAAAGATGAGCCGTTCACTGAGTGCTTCTAGCCACTCAATTAGGACGTTCACACTTATCACCGGGGCTGACGCCCGATCCTGTCTCATGCTCTGAGGTGTCAACAGGGATACTTCCATGCCCTGCCTACAACCGACTTGCCGAAGTTCTGGTTCCAATCTGTGGCCCTTCTTCGAGCCCCTCGTGTGGGCTTAGCTAAACAGTCTGCTAAAATTTTAAGAAATAACGTCAATCTGCACATTCTTTGAGTACCTGGCCGTTGTCCAACGCATATGTGTTGAACTCCAGAATAGTCTTCTGACTTTGAACTACCTTCGTTCCTGGAATAACCGCTGCTATTGATCACGTTTGTTCTCGCAGCTGGACGTTTTTTCTCGCCGCCAGCTGTCTGGCACTTTTCTTCAAGATAGCTAACACGGTGAACGTTCTGACATCTCTCTTTGAGCAACCACCGTAATTTGGATCATGAGTTTTACATCGCTTCTTCGTTTCTGAGGCCCACCGATAATCCCTATCGACCGGACAGTTCTGCCGCGAGGCTGGCAACGATGACCCGAATCATTGAGTGTCTGCGAAAAGCTCAATATCGTTTCGGATATCTGATGCCGATTCTCAGGCTAAATCGTCGAATGCCCGCCTCGTCTCGTGCATTTTCAAAGGTATTGCTGGCCGTCGACAGAATGAAGTGGTCGATTCTTCGTCGATGGATCTGAAGCTGGTGGCTAAGTGTGCCTCCTAATGATTCTTAGGTGTAAGAACATGAAGGAGCTTAATCTCGAGTGTGGTTTGAGCCTTCTGCTTTCAGTATTGCAGGGAGACTTGCCGCGACCTTGGGCTCACCCGCCCTTGCGCAGTTATCATAGAATCTAATAAATTTGTGAAACAGCATGGCTGTATAAAGGATTGACATGGAAGGTTTTAGCAGGTTCGTAGGAATCTACAGCTTGACTTGACATCGTTCATACTTTCTCGTGTTGAGCGAGTGCGTGATCACGTCTGAGTCTCAGATTGAGTAGTTCATGTGTGAGCATGTCAATCAGTGCGAGTCACTAACACGCGGGCCGCAAGGGATGAGCCAGATACTCACCTTGATCGCGCCGTTAAGCCGTGATTTCAGATTCTTGTCAAATATGTTCCTAGATCGGACAACGTGCTTTCGTCTTGGATATAGCATACTCTCCTCGCGCGCGCCGGGTGCTTGTGTGGGCAGCTTGCATTCGTTGGGCGTCGGAACGTACTCTCAAAGGATCCGGAATACTTAAAATGGGTGCACTAGAGTGCTCCCCGAGTGCTCCAACGAGATGTTGGAGACCCATGGCAAGGATGGGTTTATATGATGAGCTTCTTTCCGCTCAAGCTCGGAAATTGGAGATGAAGCCACCAGAACCTCCAGTAACAGTTGTACCATTTCTTAGCAGAGAACAGGGTGTAAGTTTGAGCTTGTAAATCATTGAGGGGACAATGTCAACAATGGTCAGAAATGTTTTTTTCGTCGAACCTTCGTGCTGTTGTTGCCAGCCATGCAACTCTGGTGCCCTCGTTGGCCCTCGTAAGATTGAAACAATCAACGAGAACAAATGGCCCAGTGGAATCCGTTTGCCCATGTCTGTCGTTCCTCCTGACAGTTTCTTAGTCTGTCAGTGGCAAGGATGAGTCAAGCGGGAGGTACGAGACTCACATCTTTAAAGCGGAGACTAATGTCACAATCCCATGACTCTTATGGATCTTCCTTAGTTTTTACCTCTAAAGCCTTGCATAGAAGACTTAATAAGTATAACGAAAGGACTCACTAGTGATTCCTAGCCGCTTCCATGCACAAGCTTGTGCCGTCCTTGATAGACAGCTGGCCTTGTCGCTTTTGCGGATCGTCCTCAGTCGTTGAAACATTACGAATCATCAAACGGCGGGCTAACGCCCGAGCCCATTGATCAGCCTCTTCCGGCGAATCCAGGCGCCAAAATATGGAGGGGTGGAAAGCTCAGACGAGAACGACAAGGAAGAGTCCAGAATGTCAACGGCGGCCATATGTTGTGCCAACGTTAAAGAAACGAGGGAAGTAGACAAGTCAAGAGCGGCTTGCAGAGAGAAACTGAGAGGATGGGTAAGCTTCGCCAAGAGCCAGCACAGTATTAGAGGATTGAAATTTGCACGTTGTTAGGCAACCGTAAAGCGAAGCCAGCCTCTTCTCTTAACGAGGGTCGAAGCGATGCAATGACAGACCCCAGGTAATTGGAACTTCTGCTCTGCATTAACAAGCAGCGTCACATGGTCGGCCACAATTTTCGACTAGACGCTCCAAGGCCTACTCTTAACGCACGACATCCCTCTTTGCAGCGGATGTTAGTCAAGAACTCTTCAACAGCCGGCAATCGCGACCTGTCAATGGGAAATGCTTCTCTTTTCTCAGCAGTACATGCACCCTTGGAATAAAGCACTCGGGCGCAGGGCCTACCTGAGCCGCGTCAAAGAAGATCCACTCCAGTCCGTTTGGGCTGACGCGGCAGTCGTACGTGCCGCGCGTTCCGTTCAGCTGTTGATCCACGACACGTGTCACCTTCTCAGGCCATCCGGGCAACGCCGCGCACACGAGGAGACGGTGCTCGCGTGCGTCGTCGGACCAGCAGTAGGGGACGGAGTAACTAGAGTCGGGGGAGAGGTAGATGCCCTTGCCGAAGGTGCTGCAAAACAAAACGGATCGTGGTGTTGGCATCAAAGCTAGAGTTCGTGACGCGGGGGAAGGTTCTGATGGTTTCAATCAACTATGATTCGAGATAGCCGTCCGCAGTTACACTTGAACGTTTGATGCTTGTGAAGGGAGTCGACTGGCTTTGTGGCCGGCACTTCAATGGGTCCTTTCATGAAAGAACGACCGAAAGGCGCGAAGGTTACATTTGATACTAAGGGACAGGTCTAGAAGGGACAATTCCTTGGCTGAAGGTGCGAACCACGGCGCTTAGCTCTCCTTGCTTTTTCAGCATCACTCCACTTTTAGATAAAGAAGAGGTTGCTTCCAGGAGACTTGAAGCGCGCGTCTCTTTACATCCTCGGCTAGCCCGAAGCCACAAGGCCTTCCGTAAGGGTTATGAGGCACAGCTCGTGTTTCTTCTCGTCGATCTTGCGACTGGACTCTCGGATCACCGAAAGATCGGATACACTTCGAGTCTTCGCTCCCATTCGCCACCTCACGAGTGCCAAAAGCCTCACCTGAACAAGCCTCTAATGAAAAAGAGCCCAAAATTCTCATCATGTATCTTCTCGTCACAGGGGCCACCATTAAGCCCCAACCAAGGATGCACCTAAAGGCATGAAACTTCTGTTCTCACCTCCCGTTCGCCACTCCCACTCCAGACGCCTTGCCGGGGACCACCAACCCCTCACGGACAATGCTCGGGACGTTGCGCATGGCAGTCCCGCTGGAACATCCGTATGACGTCAGCAGCCTGCAGCGGGCGTCACACAAAGCGCAGTGTGAGTGTTGCAGATATGACGTCAGCTGGCCTGTGGGCAAGTGGAGACGGTCCACTGATGTTAAAAGTCTTTCAGCTCAGAATCCAAATAACCTTAGGTATTTGCCACTCTTTTGCCAGAAGAAGGGCCTGCATTTCTTTGGCGGTGACTGTCGACGTCATGACTACTGTCTTGAGCAAAGACACTTCCAGCGCTGAAGGCCTCTGGTACAAGCGCAGGCGTTTAGAGAAAGGTGGAACGTCCAGGAGAAGGTGACCTTTGCAGATTACGAAAGACTCGTCATCTCACGGGCACTGGAAAATGATGTGATTTGTCTGGGACATCACCTGTCAAGGCTGGCATGAAGCGTGTCAGGACAAGAAGCTCCTTGTCACAAACTTTTCATAATGACCATCAAGTGAGTCTGATACCGAAAACGCCAAATGCTTACTGCGGACCATCAATACCGTTGATCTCGTTTCTGCACCAGAACCACACTCATCCAAACATATAAAATTGGTCGACAAGGATCACTCTAAGCCAGTGGTAGATTTGACAACCAACAAGGAGGGTTGGGAATCCCTACTACTGCAAGCTGTGGGTGCTTCTTCCTCAGAACCTCCCTCTTCTCAACAAAGAGTTCCGCCAGGTCTTGCCGCAGCACGTTCTCAATGTTCAGCACCCCAATCTCCTTAGGCAAACTTCCCAACACTTCCATGACACCGCCTGCAAATGGAGATGGCCGGTACTCTGTCCAACTTTCTGTGGTGCCAATCTCTTCCTTTGTGTCAATCTTTCCACCAACAATCCCTGCAGTTACGCCTGACACTTGGGCTGCCAGCTGGCGGGCGGCCGCTGCCTCCACATAAGTGGTGTAAAAATCCACCGCCAGCTCAACGAGGGTGTAAATAGTCTCGCTGCCCAGCTGGCTAGCTGCAGCCAACAGCAGCGAGTCATAGAGCTCGTCCTCCGCTCGGTGTGAAATGGCACCCTGGTTTTGGACTTCAATCAGGGGCTGGGTGTCGGGGTAGCGCTCGGTGCGAGCCACAGCTATCCACAGCCCCGCAGATTCCGTTGCTGCCCGCCCCAGAATTGCTGACCCATATTCAGCGCCATCCTTTTCCACCATTTCCACCCCCCCACTTTCCTCCCTCACGCTGCCCCCCTTTTTGTCACCGATCCCCGCACCCCCGCGCCGCATGACCGTGTGCTTGTCAACCAGCTCAAAATCGCCCTGCAGAGAGGGATCCCCCTGGCCGCGCGGACGCAGCCGGATCCGGACCACCCCCTCTGCAATGCAGGTAACGTCCGAATCATAGATAGCCCGGAGGGCTGCCACCTCATCAGCCCAGCGTTCCAGGTACTCTTGAGGCGCTGCAACAGGGTCAAGCCCCGGGGTCAGAGTCGGTGCACTGCCAGCACTTGCCTGAGAGCTGCCACCTGTCAGGTTGACCGGGCTAGAAAGTATGGTGTCCACAAAGGACACCAAATCGTCCATTGTCAGAGTGGCCCCAAAAGATGGGCCGGTGGGTAGAGACAAGATTTGTGAGTTCAGGACGACGTTCTTTGAATGCCTGTTGGCCCTTGGGTCCTTGTGCCTGCCACTCGACTGTACTTAGCCCTTCCTCACAGCTAACTCGATAGACCAGGCTTGCTGCGCACTAGCAGCTAGAGCTGCAGAAACCCTGGCTGAAACCCTTGCCTCAGCTTGTGTCTTGCCTCATTGTGCCGAGGTCCCACACGACATGATTCATTGATTGCTCTGTGATCTGCTTGACGCCATGCTGCTCGAAGTCCTTGGGTACCATCCTACAATCAAGGGCTGATTGAATCATGTGGGGATCCCCGGCCATGTCAGGTGCAGGATGATCCCCCAAGCAGTTAGATCACGATCCCGGTACGTGACCGGAGCCGTACTAAGTCGCTGGTAACGGGGCTGCCTCTTCTGCCGGTTCTCCGAGACTGGCCGGGAACCGGGTTGCGTGTGTCTGGAGTAAAGTGGATAGAGTCATGGGCGGTAACGGCTGGCGGCGGCACTCGCCCGGTAAATGACGAGACCGCGCGGCGTCGCTTGGCACACGGCGGCCGCCTGCGCAAGCGCGCACGCCTGACTCAGGAGTACACATGTGATGAAATTAAGCCTGAGTCATTGATTTTTGAACGCTCATCCATGCATCTCAGTCTAGCTCCAAGGCTTGCATGGCACATCACGATGAAAGGAGCAACAGCAACTTAAGTGCTTGAGCAGTGCTGATCAAGGCTTTTGTGATTCTAGCTGCCGCCAGCGACATGAAGATCGTAATTACGGTTCGACAATCAGCTCTAGATTGGTATTAATCATATGCATCGCATATATGTTCCATGTCAACTCTACTCACGAGGTCACGTGCCAGCTCTGGGCCTTGATTCTCAAGCTGCCGCCTGATATTGAGTCAGGTTTCAAGACCTCCGGATCGTGCCAGCATTGTTGACCAAGCATACAAGGACGGTCGAAGAAGATTGGAAAATACTGCGCAGTGGCAGTGTGATGACAAGTAGGGTCATGTATTCAGAGTGCATCTGCACTGAAATTTGAACATACAAAAGGATAAGATGTCAAAGGCTGAAAAAGCGCCAACAAGTCATCAATCGAATACAACAGGGTGGCAATCACATCCTAGCCGACATGCCACGGTGCACCGAAGTTCATGGCAGTTGTATGTTGGGGCCACCCGGTTGTAGAAGATCATAGGACAGGTTGATCTATTATTTTACAGTCGGAGTACCTGCTAAACATCTTGATCAACATCAAGATCTGCTAAACATCTTGAAAGACAACTTGACCTTGTTCAACTTCGTATCGTCGCTGCTCTCTGATGCTGAAGCTGGTCGCCGGCATAGGTCCTACGGCGAAGTACGCCGTAGTGAACTTACTCAGATTGCTAACGCTAATGCGAGCAGGTTCTCTACCAAGCGAACAAGCGGGCATGCGGCAACTACTTCTAGATCGCCTGACAGCCGACATTCGGACCTGATTTCTGAACGATGCTCTCTCCGGCAACAGATCAAACCTGGGTACCCAAGTAAGGACGTTGCTAAGCTGATGTCCTTGAAACCACTGCCAGAGCTTAGAGCCTTGGACGAGACTCTTCACATTAACATCTAGGTCCACGGATCGTCCCAGCCCTTTGGTCCTTCTTTTCGAATAAACTCGATGATAGAGTGCACTGCGTCTGCCGTTCTATTTGATAAGCTGTGGTCCCCACCTTGCACTGCGATCGCTTCCGCGCCGCCCATGGCTTTGCTCAACCTGCACAGAACAGAACTTGCTTCGCCCTTTCCCTAAACGACGAGCCAGAGCTAGAGCCCGATAGATGCGTAGCGCCTGTGCAAAACATCCGTCCGTGATATACGGCAAGATTGTTTGGCTATGACGTGCCCAAAAGAACAGAATTGCTTCGAGTGACTGTTGCAACAAATCTCGCTTGCAACCAGCAAAAAGCCATGCGAAAGAGAAGATCCGAGAAGACGAAGCCCTGCGGAAAGAAGATGACAGAACGGATGGAAGGAGAAAACGGACTGGAAATGCAGTCCGAACCACCACACCACTTAGTCCTCTGTGCGCGAGCAAAAGAGGGTGACAACATCACAGCCGGCGTGGTTTGACATGCTGGTTGCTGGCATAGTTTCCAGACTGTATAACGGCCGCGCTGATGGTTCAGACCGCCATCGAGTCAGTGACGTTGTGCAAACCGTTTGCGCGCGGACAGAGTACCAGACGGGGTGGGGTCTGGGACTGCAAATTGCAATCCAATTTCTCTTTCCACCGGTTCTGAACAGTCTCAAAATTTGAGGCTCTTTTTGCAAAGCATCTCAAAAAGTATAAGAACCAAGACCTAAAACGGGGGTCAAATCTCCTTTGACGAACCAAGCGAAAAATCTGAGGGAGACTGCCCACCTTTTCAGCAGGGCCGCTTTGTCGACATGCGGGGGCACAAACTCGTCTTGCATTGAAAAGATGATGGCGGTGGGGATGAGCGCCATGTGACCCAGCTTCCACTCCAGCGTCTGTTGGGGCAGGTCACTGCTAAACATGTCATCGTCCCCGCCTGGCGACGCAAGCGAGTGGTACCTGGAAAAGGGACTATCTGAGAATCCGTATTCGCAGACGCAAGACACCGCGGGAACTCAGTACTCCAAGTATTTGCTGATGACTGGAATAGACGGCAGAATGAAGACGTCAAGTGGGAGAATGGATGGAAGAGAACGGCTCAAGCCGCTGCTGATTATGTTGTTGTCCCTCACCGGCGATGCCAGCAAGTGGTATTGGCCAATGTGGTTATGCGGAAATCCTGATTTTTGGCCGCAAAAAACTGCGAAGACCCTGGCTGCAATGATGTAATGGTTAATTGAGCTGAGGGCAATTGAGCGGAAAGATGGGACAAAGAGAGAGACTCTCAAGTCGCTGCTGACATGTCGTCGTTGCTTACAAATAACTTGAGCCAGTAGTCTCAGTGCGACGGACGGGTGTCTGTAGGATCTCAAGTCCTACGAAAGACGACGAGAAATATAATGCGAGGACTTTGTCCTTGAGAGTTGCTTGTGACTGAACGGTTTCCCGCAACGGAGGAGTTATTGGAGCAGATTGAGGCAGGAACCAAGTGGCTAGAGGGACCACTCGAAGCACGTTAAAAGGGGACGGGCACTGTCAATGCCCCATGCACTGTCAATCCTCGAGGACAGAGAGTGTGGACCCTTGGAAACTTTGACATCAGACTTCGTGCAACAATCAACTCGACAGCCGCTAACTCTTTGAAAACAATCCCTTCAAGTGCCAAGAGGCGCATCGCACATGAACACCTGTCGCAAACTGGCTTGTGAACGATCTGCTTCGGCCAGCCAGGTTTGAAACACTTCTAACTCCTCATGTACCAATTCTCCAAAACTCATACCAAACCCAACCAAACCTGCCACCTCAGAACCCGGCGGTTCGCCGATCGCGGGAGAAGGCTATCCCTGGCCCGTCAACCGACCGACCAGAAATCACACCGGCCCCCCGCCTCACCTGTACGCAGTGATGGGTGCCTCCGGGCTGGCTTCCCGGGGCATCAGCGCGTGCTTCTTCCCCTCGGCGATCATCTTCTCGGCGAGCTGCAGGTGCTTGGCGGTGTCAGGCATGGTCGCCAAGTACTCCCGGTCGCTCACCGGACCCTGTAAAATCACGCCCCGCACCGCGCGCGTGCACACGCCACCTACGCGCAGGTAGTGCACAATGTCCTGCGGGAAGATGAAGTTGCAGCATTCGATAAAGACTGCTTCGCAAAGAAAAGCTAGCATCTCAGAATCTTTTGGAGCGGGTGCTGAGGCGATACAGGTTGGCATGGTCGCGGGATTCGGGCTAAGGGGGCACGCAAGCATACGGCCGCAACCCACGAGTCAGTGCGCAGTTGCCCCCAAAGAAACAAGTTTGGAGCTCTTGAGGTCTGCGAGTCGAAGATTTGATGGTCTCGAAAGTTGAGACGACCTCTTCGGAGGTTTGTCCGTTGATGTGAGTTCGTAACAACGTTTGGGATCAGCTACAGAGCAGTAACAGGGGGGTGCTGCATTGCTTGCTAAAACGGGGTCGGCGATGGGATTGTGGGAGAAGGTCAGAGGTTGCGGGTTTCAAATGGACTGATACTCCACGTAGCAATGGCTGAGTACTGAGTAAGAGGCAGAAGAAAAAGCCAGCTTAACGAAAGTCTGGAGAGACTAGAAGGCTGCTTGTCAATTATCATTGTTCGCTTTCTTCAAGTCCGTCACTGCTGACGTCGATGCCTCATTGAGGAATTGAACACGAGCAGCTTCAATCTGACAAACGTCACAATCCTCCTGAGCGGTTTTCAAAGGAGGAGTTGAGGAGGGGGCCGGATGCCTTGCAAGGAGCTAAGCAGCTCGACAATTGGAACCCAACGGAAGAAGCAGATCAAGTTGCCCTCTTGGAATCACGCGCTTCTTATGATGGAAAGGAGCGATCAACACAACTGCTTCCCAGTCCTCAAGACTCTCCTCAACCAGAACCGCTTACCTGGCACCCTGTACTGTGCCCTATTAGAACCACACCTTCCGAGCCCTCCTCGTTCACCAGGAACTTGATCAGGCTCTCAATCTCTTGCGCATCCTGCAGCCAAAGGTCATTATACCGATTGGGAACTTGGAAACGGCGATCGTTTAGAAGTAGCACTTCCGCTGCTCCTTTCTCCTTTCGTCTGTCGACCTACTGCCAAACGCATGTCCTGCAGTGGCTACAGTGAATTTTCTCTGATCTTTCTTTAGGCGGAGGCTTAATAAGAATGTTTGACTGCAGTCGCCAGCAAGTCAAGGGGCCAGCGTTTCAGCACTCCAAGCAACGTCTACACGGAGACGGTTATGTTGGTGTGAGAATCTCACCTGGTCTAGACTGGAGACTCCGTAGCCGGTATAAGAGGAAGAGAAGAGGGGCTGTACCAGTGACCACTGGATTGCACCAAGGGCATGGGCCAAAGGCTCGACATATCTGCGAGCAGGACACTTACTGTTGAGATAGAGAAAGGCTTATGGATGAGTAAGGCACATTTGACAGACGCAGATTTCTCAGAAAGCTATAGCTGGCTTGCTAGGAGGAGAAAGCACAGACTTGAATTGCCGATTGAATATGACTGTCGACTGATGAATACTGAAGTGTTGCCAGCGAGAGTACTCAAAAACGATGTCCAGCATCAGCATCATTCTTGTGGGAACATCAGGTGTACAGCCTGAAGATATTTACCCAAGTCAAGGCGGAAACCAGCTTGACTATGGGAGCAATCACAAGGCTCTCAAATACTCCGCACTAAGTTGCGCCCCCACGTGCATTCTTCAAGTCACAGCTCCCAGGACATTTCCTGACATAGGCAATGGCACATTGGCCAAAAAAAGACTAACGAGAATGTGTCAGCGCTCTGTGTGAGAAAAAGCAGCTCAACAATCCATCTGCATGTGTCTGAGCCCAGACTTACTTGGTAGCTAAAAGCCCATCCGTCAGACCGCCAATGAAGATGGCCTGCTTGGAGAAGTTTCCACTACGAAAGGCCACCTGATCGAGGCAGAAATGCAAGCAATCCATAATTCTTGATGCACTCATTGTGGAATGTTCACAACATATTCTGCACCACTCAGTTGCTTGAAACTTTCAGCCCTATGTCCCTCAAAGCAAGGCTGGTACTGCTGACTGTCATACTTGAAAGTCGATCAAGCTGGGACTTATTCAGCAATTGAGAGTGAAGCCTGATCAGATTGTGAAACGGCTATGCAAGCTTTCTGCTCAACATAGTAGCTGAAAGCTTCTTTCTGTTGAGTTGGTATTGCTCTGGCAATCAGTGAAACTGCAGCAACTCAGGTTGCAATTGATGAATCTTATGAATATGAGCAATATCAACCCTTCCAGATTCGCTGAAGCATCAGGCCACTTGAATCAGCAGGTCATCTTGAAAAGCTGAGATGGTCTGTGTTACCTGTACTCCCTTGTCGCCATATTTGAAGAGCTTCCCCAGCATCTCCTTCTTTGGAGCCATTGCAGGCGGCTCTACCACTTCTGTCCTCTGAGCGACAGGTCCTTTGGCCAAAGCATTCCACTTTGATTTGATTTGCAGGAGTTTCTGGGAGCAATCCCAGAACAATGTTGTAGGTTCTCGAGGTTTAAAAGCACGCCGCAAGTGAAAATTTAGAGATTCCAAGGAAGAACTTGCATTCACTTTGGGGTGGGTTGAAGTGATGCAGGACCAATCAGTGCAGCTTTGTTTCGTACTAAACTCCTGTCCTGTGTGGATAGTCCAAAGAAGGCCGTCAGGCCTTAGAGCTGCAACTGATCCCAAGATCATGAATCTCCCAGCACGCTGCAGCCACCGCCTGCTACCTCCACAAAAATCCCTTTCTTGCAGTCAGGATGTGCACCAGCTCGTACTTCAGACATCAGACAACCACCAATCAGTGTTGAGGCGCACCACTCTTGTGAAGAACAAGCCACAACCGAAACAAACCTCAGGCTCAGAGTCACTTGAGGCGAAATGCACACATTCCTCTGCAATACAGCGTTTTGGGCGATCTGTATAGGCACCATCCAGGCAAACAGTCTGGAGGATGGACAAAACAACAAAAGCAGTGTCAAGTAAACGCGCCGAATCACTGCGATCTGGCTAGAGGTCTTCGGCAACCTGGTTTGCATACTTCTGAGTCGGTGCATACCGTAGTCCAACGTGATGATTCCGAATAAATAAATAATTATCTGCGTTCGGAAAGTCAGAAATTCGGATTTCCCATTCGGATA